>JASDQU010587876.1:21938-51516 GCA_032191745.1 Picea mariana | reverse complement strand
CATGAAGGTGAAGATTCCTATTATCACTGAGCACTGCTTATTGTGAAGCCAGACTCTAGGCATACAAAACTAATACTTGCAAAAGAAGGACTAGATGCAATTTCAAGATTAGAAACTCCTATTGTAGTAGTTGCGGTTTTGATGTTGGGAATATGTGTGACACAAGAACAAAAGGATTTGGATTTGGGGTAAACCAATAGAAATGAATATTGGACAGGCAGTGATCTCATAAACAAATCATTGATTTGTTTTGAACAAGTGTAATGCTTACAGAGTGTAAACTCAAGATCAGAAGGTCATCTTTCCATGTATAACTCATGATGAAGGCCTGCAACCCCATACTTTGAGGGAAAACTTAACAGGTACAGAGTGTGTGTTCAACATGCACAACTCTCTATGGTTATGAGCCTCCTCTCAGAGATAAGTTTCATACATCAGTTATTCTAGCCCTGAAAAGAAAGTTAGATGAAGCTTTGAATAATTTTGCTAAAGCCTGCCTTTTTGGTGGCTATTTCAGTTTGCAAAACTGTCCTTAGCCACCGAAAGTAGAGCTTTTGGTGGCAAATAAGATCGAATTTTTCCTCTCCTAGCCACCGAAAGCGCATACAGGGAAAAGAGGCACTATTTTTTTACAGATCTAAGTTTCTTTGATCCAGGTGCCTCGAGGATGGTTTCTAATGATAGAAAATAATTTAAGGTATCATTATCAGGGTGTTGTTTCGGTTTCAAAGGCGCTAGCAAGGAGGAAAAAGATAAGGCTTCTCGCCTATTTTTGGTAAAAGATGACATGTTTTCCAGAACAACATTTTCGACCTCCCCTAGGATCTATTGCAGTTGTTGAAGACAATGAAGGACATGAGGATAATTGAGATAAGGATTTGACCTAGTAAATAGGATCTCTTCCTATTTTCAGGAAACTGTTTTTGACATTCTATTTCAAGCAAATTTGATCCAGTTTTCTAGGATCTAAATATCTGTTGTAAAGGCTATAAAGCCAAGAATATTTGATGAACCAAAGGTTCAATTTTGAGTTCTAAACTAGTTTGATATTGTGATTAAGACTTTTTCTATAATATATTAAGCCTGCAGGCTTCTTTCATTGTTATTTTCAGATCTTCTCTTCTATTTATGTTCTATGCTTATGAGTTGAATTTTGTTCTTTATCTATGTTTATATAATCCATTGGTGACTTCCATCTCACTATCTGATTATTGAGCAAAGGATCATAAGTAATATTACTATTTTCTTGACCCATCATAGGTATTGTTTTATATGCCTATGTTCTGGTTGAGGTGATTAGTTTCTTGTCCATTTGATACACTACCTATTTGATAATATCTCTTGAAGGCCCTGCATTGTTTGAATATGCCTAGACAAACTTGAATGTACAATCCAGTAAGTTAGATATTCATCTTGATCCAACATTACCCATCATTGAGTGAACCATTACAAGAATAGTTAAGTTACCATGCATCTTTGAGATACAACCTAGAAGAGTTTCCTGGAATGATAAAACAACAAAAAGGAACTGAGTACATTTTCAAAGAATAATGGCATGACAATTAAAAAGACTCAAGCATGGAAGATATTTCTGCAGGGAATCAATACGGGACCATGAAGAAGGAAATGGTTGTGTTCTTTCTTTGGAATGGAAAAGAGATTTGATATGAAAATAATCCATCTCAAGTGGAAAAGAGCCATGGGTGATGTTCCAAGGGTTGGAAGTATCACTAGAATCTATGATGGAAAATAAAAGCAGTGTCAACTACTTCCAATTAATCTCTATGAAGATAGAAAAGAAGACATTGTGTAGCATTGCAATATGCTAGAAATTGACTATGCAAGTCAAGTTGAAACCAAATGGGCGAAGAAAGGAGAAAATAATGGTTCAAGAAACTACGAGGGTTGATTTGTTCATTCAAGGAAATGTTGAATCATCTTGGTCCAGAAATGTAAATGGCGGTTGAAGATCTAAATTCAATAAGAGAGCATGGATGGAAATTTAATTTGTTCATGTATGTGTTTGATCAGATGGATCCAGGAAGTAGAGTAAGGATGAATATTAATAACAACATAATATCTAGTTGAAAATGTAGAAGTTTCCAAGAGTGGTTGTGCTCGAAAAGTGCTCAGGGAAGAAATAAGCATGTGCATGAATTCAAGGAAATTGAGGATAATCAGGAACAACAAAGAGAATTGTAAATGATGGTTGAAGTTGATGCCATTGTTGTAGCAACAAATCAGATATAGCCTATTGGAAATCCATACATAGCATCAAAATTTAGATTACATATGAAATGATAAGAATGTTTAAGATGCATTCTTAGTGTATATATATATGCACTACTGAATGTGGATTGTTTAAAATATATATAACATGTTAAAGACTAGGAGTTTTCTATGGTTCTATATAAGAATATGATTTTTGGTGCGAAATGGGAAGACTCAACGTTCAACATTAAATCACCAACAAATCCCTAAAAATATCAACCCTTTCGGCATCACCTGCAACTAGGTGAAGTCTCACTCTAGGTACTTATAGGGATTATAGGAACCAGGTTTCTGCAATCATGGGGTAATGGGAGACATTTGTCATATTCATTATCCTTAACATCCATTCATTATACCAAATATCATGTGTGTGGAATCATCAGAGAAACAAACATATTCATATTAACCATTCATACATTATATGTGCGCCATAAACCAGAACCGAAAATAAACACATCACATCACAACATGCATCATAAACACATGGATTTAACATGGTTCGCCCCAAACTAGGCTATGTCCACAATGAAAGGATTCTTATATTATCATTCAACATCATTTTACAAAATATGTGCACTACATTCATACAATATATCTCTATTATAACCCATTATTCCTTTTCCATTCGTGCATATAGTGCACACTTAGCTCATTCTTCCTAACTCCTCACAAAACAACTAGTTTTTTTCCCACTCAGAGCTACTTGTATCATCATCTCTCTTCCACCCAAAAACCCTTACATATTTATACATTTACACGAGGGTTTAACCCATCACAAAATGGACCAAAAGGTCTAACTACTTCTAACTAACTTCCTCCTTTCACACAAACTGACCCTTGAAAATGTGTTAATTTTCTTCCTTTCCTCCATGTATGATGATCCTTAGCCGACTTGTTACGCGATTTGGTCCTACATGATTCCCAAAACTTACCCAAAATGTCCTGCTCCAACAAGCCCCCAACACTCACCTGTGGCTCATCCTGAGCCACTCAGTTCTGCTACTTTTCTTCCTTTAGTGTCACAATGAGTTTCTCAAAAGTTTCCCTGGAAGTTGTGATCTTTTCCCTTACTTCTACTTCCCACGTCGATATCTCTTATGCACTCTGTGTGGTGAAAGGTGTATGCAACTTCTCTTCTCTCTCTTGTACTGTTGTGATTTCTTATACTACCTTGAACTCTTCTTCTTGTAGTGTCTCTAACTTCTGCACTAGTGTCGACTGCTCAGCCCTGATTTGATTTATCTCCTATTTTACTTGTTTGTTCTCCATTAAGGAAACCATGTTTTCCTTTGCTAGTAGAGTATTCATCATGTCTTTAATATTTTATGCCTCTCTTACACATTATGTAGCTTCTGATGTAATGCTTTTACTTATGCGTTCTCCAGTAGCACAATCCATATTTTTGTGATTTCTTCATAAAACTTCACACATTCATCATCTATTCTCTTTATACTTTCTACTATCAGTGTAGTTGTCTTCTCTGTCTACTCTCTTTCTTTCAGTGGTCTACTCGGTGTCTAGTGTGCTTCCAAATCAATAATTTTCGTGCAGAAGCCTTGAATGGATTCACTGATATTCATGACTTGTTATTCTAAAGGGGTATATTTCTCCATAGGATCTTCTGGGATATTACTATAGACCCTATGTACCTCCTATTTCAATATTTCTATCCTCTATACAACCTCATTCCTCTTTAGCATAATTTTATTGCATTCTTCCTGTAACACATCATTATCTGCAACTACCTTAGCCAACTCAATCGACGTTGAAACCACACACAATTGAATTTCCTATGTGATGATCATCTACAAACTATGTAATACTTCTATGGGAAACTGAGACAACACCAAGTCGATATGACTACGTGCCTTCACGCACTCCTGCAACTCTATCATAGGGAATTCTAAATCTCCTCCTGTTATCTTCACCACCCAACACTGTCCTGATGCTACAGATTAGTGATATTTCATTGGTTGCACCTATGTTGTACTCTTCATCTAATGTTGTTCTCCTTTTCTAACTGGTGCTATCCTAGTTGTCTCTAAAATCTGTTGAAGTGAAACAATATGCACTTGCATGTTCGAGTTCATTTGTTCTTGATTATGCACCGCTCACTCAAAATCCTCCTCAATAACCTCCTTAACTTGATCTACGATCTTGTCTAAGTCATCCTCTGTTAATATTTGAATGGCCACTTTCTTTACGAATTTCTTCTTCTTTCACTTCTGTATTTTTGGTCGCTCAGGGTGTTCTTTCCTTTTCTCGCTAACCGGTGGTGGGAATTTGCACACATATTATTTGTCATTTCCTTACTTTCCTTGTTCCTCTTCTTTATATTTTTTTGGTTATATCTCCTTCTGTAGTTCTGTCTCTAGGATTCTCCACTCTTCATCCTAATCATTTACTATCTGGCTAATGTCCTGCTCCGTCACTCTGTAATGCATCGACAACCATTGGTAATATATATCCTTCTTCTTATGAATATAGATATGATGCATCCTTGTCTTAAACTATGCAATACCTTTACATACTTCAAAAATCTGCGGTGGAATGTACCGTGTGTCCTCAATTCATTATTGGATAGTTTATTTGTAAATATAAAAAGCCACATTATTATCCATCTGTCGTTCCTTATGCACAGTATTCCATAAAGACATATATCTCGCTGCCAAAAACAAATTATGGATTCCTTCCAAGAACTACATCTCTTTGGGTCCCCTCTGTGCAGTCAGAGCTATCAAAAAAACCAGGCATAGTCGAACTATGTTCCTTTCTCTTATGCCTCCCTACAGTCCATCAAAATTTGATTGAATAGAAAGGTCGACCATTTCAACATTACTCTTGCTACAAACTTCTTCATTGCTTCTATGGCTCCCACTAGTATTTGATATATGTAACATTTTAGTAGCTTACACACCAACACTTGTGTCACAAATATTACTATATCATCATTAATGTTGACTACATCAAGCCCATGCCCTCCTCTATATGTTACATACTTCTCCTTGATCCTCTCTGATAGTGAWTTCTCGTTGGACTTGTTTATGAATCCTCCATGGATAGAGCTAAGCAATAACTTAATGCATGTGTTGATTTCCATGCTCCTATCAAAATGTGGTATCTCCAATATATTTAGAATCCCTCCTCRTTGCAACCATGTTTCACATTCCTTTGGCTCAAGTGTCATTACCAATGATCAGGGTCTCATTACTATGYGTAAATAGTTCTTGGGCACTAGCTCTGGAAACTTCTTCTCATATGGTAGGTCATGGTCTAAGTATCTCAAACTCTCTACTAATCCTAGAATGTCTACCTCGATAGTGAAACCAGGGGGAATCATTGGTGTAACCATGGCATACTTGGCTTCCTTTTGTAGTCTAATCTACTTTGTTGTGGGTTTTCTTGGAAGCACTTACGGTCGAGGAAAGTTTATTGGTTGCTCTGTGCTCATGGATTCTTCTTGAACTATCATTATGTCTGGCTTACTACATTGTTTCTTCATCCCTAATGTATATTCTACTCCCTTAGGTGGTTCCATAACTCCTTATGCTTCAATTATGTTATGTAAACTCTCTCATCTCTTATGCGACTATTTGGCTCTCCTCTCTCTTCTCTTCAACTGTCAAACAACAATAACCTTTACTCATTATCCCTTTATATACTTTTATATCATGCTACCAATTGTTATCTTCTTCTTCATGTCCAAACCTACTATCTAATCTGATTGTACTCGCATTTAATTCTTTCCATGATCTGCAATAAATTTAGATTATTCAGCGGATCATGGTCTGCATCTTGCCATTTTGTCATGATCTTGTCTATTCTTTCCATTTATGACTACACATATCCACTATTTCATCATTATGATTTCTCTTTAATTCTTGTCCCAACATATGTGTTCTTTAATACTTTTCTCGTCCTCTATGTCAATCTTTTCCGCACTTAATCCACCTTCCTGCACATAATTTCTACGACATTTTCTAGTTTTATCTCCTTACTAGTTTGACCTTATGCATAACTTCAACCTTCAAATCCTTTTATTTTTTTTCTTATTTTATTTTTCTTTCTATAATACACTATAATACAAGTACTATGGTACACATTCTACATGCTCAGACTAGTTGTGAAAGGACTAGTTAATGGAAGTTATGAAAGGACTGTTCAGCCAACTACCATTAACTAGTCCTTTCACAATTTCTCCAACCGAACAACACCTGCATCTGTGACAAACCTTATCACATATGTACCTAACCAATGCATCTAAAACTTCCTAGGGTGCTGCAAAAACTTTCTATCGTAGAGAAAAACTAAGTCCCCTCTCTGAAACTTCTTCTATTTGATGTGCATGTCATGCCTTCTTTCTCACACGCTTTTTGAACTTGCTAATGGAAAATTGCGACAATCCTCTTATAGCTCTACTAGCTCTAACAGTATCTTCTCCACTGCACCAGAATCTGTAAGATCTTTCAGTGTAGCAATACACAGGCTCAGTAATATGAATTCCATAGGCATAATGACTTCTTGACCATACACTAGTATGAAATCTATCTATCCTGTCAACTTATTACTTGTAGTCCTATAGTCCCATAACATTGTTGGAATCCTCAAATCCCAATAATTGTGACTTACATTGCATACCTTCGTCAATGCATGTTATAGGATCTTGTTGAATGCTTATATTATTTCATTTGCATAAGGATGATACGGTGTGCTCTTCTAATGATGAATATGAAACTCCTATGTCAAAGATGTAATTGTCTTGTTCAAAAAATGAGTTCTCTTATCACTCATAAGTATTCTTTGGAATCCAAACCTTGTAACAACATTTTCAAGCAAAAATCATGCAGTTGTCTATGTGCCGCAATCGTTGGTTGGTTCTGCTTCATCCCATCTTGTCAAGTAATCTATCGCAGTAATAGTGTATATGGCTCATGATCTCATGGCTGGTGGCTTAATCGGTCCAACAAAATAAAAAATCCATTTATCAAAAGCATGTAATGTCACTAGTGGTACTAACGACATCTCATCCCTCCTCGAAGGCTTCCCAAGTCTCTGACAAAAATCACAAGTCTAACATAATTCCTTAGTATCTTTATGAAGGGTAGGCCACCACAATATTGCGCGTAAAATCTTATGATTTGTTTACTTCCCTACATAGTGACCTCCTAAAACTCCTTCATGTGCATCTAATAATATCATTTGTCTTTCATGCTCCAGTACGTAGCGTCGCAGAATACAATACATGCCTAACTTGTACAAATTTCTTACTATTAGTTAGTATTTCGCTGCCTTCACTACTAACTATTTCTTCTGTGCAACTGTAAAATTAGGTGGAGCTACTCCTGTACTTAAGAATTGAACTACATATGTAAAATAGTCATCAACCATCTGCACTGCAAATAAGTGTGTGTGTGGTATATTTTCATCCAAGTTTCCCGCATATTCCCATGATAGTATGAACGATAAGTGATCAGGTACTAATTTAAATTTCCCTATTTTTACAATTACCTCAAAGTCACATTCCTGAAACAATAATAGCCGTATGCATATTATCCCCCCAACATTGGATTATTAAATAGGTATCTTAGTGCAAAATGGTTTGTATACATCTTAAAGTATGATCCCAAAAGATAATGTGTAAACTTTTGTAATGCATACATCATTTTCAATCCTTCTCACTCTGTAGTAGTATAGTTGTCTTCAATAGATGACAACTTCCTACTTGCAAAAGTAATGGGGTGATCTAACTCTCCTTCCACTAGTTGAGCCAAAATTGTGCCTAGTGCTATAGAAGATGCATCAACATCAACATGAAATTCCTTCGTACAGTACAGAAAAACTAGAATCAACACGGTGACCAACTTCTTCTTTAATGTATGCAGACTCTGTTGACATTCCTCATTCCACTAGAACTTAACCTCCTTCTTCAACAACTTCTCCAATGGGATTGTAATATGTGCATATCATTTGACAAAATTTCTATAGTATCCAGTGTGACCCAAAGTGGCTCTCAACTATCACACTGAAGTAGGTGGTGGAAAATCAACAATCATAACAATCTTCGCATGATCAACTAACAATCCTTGTTTACATGCCACATGACCCAAAAAGATTCCAAAAGGTGCACAAAAGATACATTTCTTTAAGTTCAATGAGATTTGAAACTTACTGCACCTATCCAACATTAATCACATAGTCTCAACATGGTTCTTTAATAGACTAAATATTGTCCAATCATACAAGTACACTTATAAGAACTTATCAATAAACTCTTTGAAAACTGCTACAGCTACTCTCGAGTTAAACGTTTTCTAAGGACATAAATTTTTTTCAATTCCAAGCATCCCAATATGTTAAAAGGAAACCCCAAATGGCTTAACGAAGAGAGAAAATTATATAATTCATAGGATACCATTTGTTTTGCTTATATATATGATATAATGATATAATGTTATGCTAAATTAGTTTAGAGTCTTACTCATACAAGGCATACCCATAGGTATTCACATAAATTTTCTTTACATTTAAAAAAAACTAAATAATCCAGTATTGTGTTTGGAGTTCTTACTTCATGTCTCGTATGGACTATGGTTTTTCTTTTTTAATTTTCATAATATAGCTTGGTGAATAAATTGGAACTAAAGTAAAATGTTAACCTAAGGACCACGAAAGGGATTTTTGGTTATTAAAAACTTCAAACATTTAATGCATAGAGTGGACTGCCTAGTCCTGAATCGATTGAAGTTTAATGTGATACAGGCTATTTGTGTATATATTGATTCTATACAAAACTAAGGCTTATGAGCGACAATAACTTTCCAGAACCTACCCTAATTGTCACTCTAAAAAGTCCCTCGAGGATTTCACTATGCATTTTAGTATTTTGATATAGTAACGAGTCTAGTCGCCATCGTCGTGATTGAGTATATGTATACAAAAATAAGATAAGTTCCTTTATTCAATTACCATACTCCTCAATGATTTATTCTACGTTACTCACAACAAATTTCCGTTGTCTCGGAATCATCTATGTTGAAATTTGACTTAATAGTTTAATAGTCTCTCCTTGATATGTAAAGCCTTTATTTTCATTATGTCTAAATGATTGATTTATCGGTAAACTTTTAATGATGGGTCCCTTTCTTTTGCCAGGGAACCCATCAGATGCAACCAAAATTCTTTATCAAACTTACTTCTGTCGATGCCTACAACATTCCACTGTTGCTCTAGTTGATCGACTCCTGTAAGTTTCATTCTATTTAATGTTGTTAATAGATCTACAATTCAACATTATTTTGGTTAAAAAAAATTAATAGGTTGACCAAGTTGTATTATTTTCTCGCAGGGTTTGTATTCATAAGCCTCACATGTTTCCATGAAGAAATTACTCTCTAGAATATAAGGTGTGATCGACTTACTTGTACAAAATTCCCATAATTCTTATTCCTAATCTACACAATCACTAACCCTAATTATGTGTTCCTACATAGAAAAGATTTATTATCATAATATCATGGCTACCTTTGGAAAGGTATTCGATTTCCAACCACCAGGGTACCCATAAAGTTCCTTTGTATATAAAAAGAACTCTTTATAAGTATATTCTTCAGGAGAAATTCTCTCTTTTGAATACGACTGAAATTATGATTTTCCAAGATGATATTAAAGGGGACATGTACTCATTTGTTTATGTATGTGTATTTTATATACCTCATTTAATTCATTGCTACAGTATTTTTTATATTCTAATATAAGAATAAATATTCTTTATATATTTATATAACTTTATGAGAATTGCATGCCATCTCAATTCAAGCATTCATTTATTGACTTTACTATGTTTTGTACCATATACTTTGTGATGTAGAATTTCCTCCACAGTATTTAAATGTGTATACAGCTTGTACAAATCCTAAAAAAGACATATGATAAATTCACATATCTAACATTACTTGTAACTAAGCAATATTCATTAGTAAGACAAAAGATACATATATAAATCAAATAAGTCGGAAACAAATGGAACAACGACGTTCCACCCAATCGTAGATGCAGAACAAACAAATAAATGGAACAACAATGTTCCACCCAACCGTAGATGCAGAACAAACAAGTTACTTGTCTTGATCACACCGTAGCATGACCATGACTCCATAATGGCAAATTGAGCTCCACTCCTTAGCCAATATTCCTCCCGTAGATGAAGAACAAACAATTTACTTGTCTTGATCACACCGTAGCATGACCATGACTTCATAATGGAAAATTGAGCTCCACTCCTTAGCTAATATTCCTCTGTATAGTTCAGAATTCATTTTCCTAACAAAAGAGTGTTCACACAGAAAATATCTCCTTCCACAACCTACTAAGAAGTGTCATGCCTCGTTGTATTTATCCTAATTCTACCTAGTACTTTTCATTGAATTCATTTTCCTCCTTGCTAATTCATGGCTTTATATATCCATGATTTTTAGGGGTTGCTAGTGACATCATTTCACTGCCAACACTTGTTAAATCCAGCTCTCAGTTAACTCAAACATGTTCCCCACTCATGGAGTCATAGTCAATTATTTTAAACCTGGTTGTTCCATCTGTTTCCTGCATTTAATAAATTAAAAAAAAAAATTCTCTTACATCTTTCCATCAAAAGGGGACAGTTGGCAAGTCAAACTCTTGCTCAATAATTAAAAATAAAACATTTAAATTCCTTAATAAAACCAAGTACAAATTTCCATAAATAGAAATTATTCAATAAAAATTGTTTAATACTTGAGGATATTACATCCTCTCCCCCTTAAGTATAACATTGTCCCCAATGTTAGTTTTTCCTTCCAGTCATCACTTGGAACGGAGTTGCATATGATTTCACCATTCCATCTTCCATCTCCCAATAGACTCCTCGAGACTAAAGTACTTCCATTGCACTTTTACCTAGGTGATGGCTCTGTTCTGAAGTAATGTTTCTTTCTTGTCCATAATGCATATAGGTTTTGATTGGAACTCACCTTCTACTTCCACTTGCACCATTTTCCAATCAATGATGTGAGTAGGATCATCAATATATTTTTTAATAATGAAACATGAAAAACATTATAAATTTTCAAATTAGCAGGGAGTGTTAGTTTGAATTCCACTAGTCCAATTCGCACTAAAGCTTCGAATGGACCACAAAACCTTGGCGCCAACTTGGAACAACTCCCTAGCTTTAATGAGCTCCTTTTTTCTTTGACTTTAAGGTATACATGTTCTCCAACATTAAATTCCTTATGTTGTATATTCTGATCTACATAGATTTTCTGTCGATTTTGTGCAACCTTTAAATTTTATTCCACCTTATTGACCATTCGTTCCATTTCTTGGAGAATTTATGGTACAATCATTATTCAGTCAACCAAATTATCCAAACTTATCAGAGCTGTACATTTCCTGCCATAAAAAACTTCGAAAGGACTCATTTTTTCCAATGCTTGATAATTGTTATTGTATGTGAATTCAACTAAGTGTAGGTACTCTTCCCACTTAGTTTGTTTTGTTCTTACGTACATTCATAACATATCTTCAATAAAAAAAATTGTACGTTCTATTTGTCCATCTATTTGCGGATGATAACTTGTACTGAAATTTGAATTAGTTCCCAGACCTGCAAACAATTCTTTCCAGAAATTTGATGTAAACTTGACATCTCTATCAAATCACCATTTTAGGAATTCCATGCAATCTAAATATCTTTCATAAAAAATCCAGTGATATTAATAGCTTTACAAGTAGATTTCGCAGGTATTAAGTCAGCAGATTTACTCAATTTATCCGCTACTACTATAATAGAATCATGTTGTCTTTGAGTTTTAGGCAAACCTGTAATGAAATCCATAGAAATAATTTCCCATTTCCATTTTGGTATAGGTAAAGGTTTTAATAAATATATTGGATGTTGATGTTCATCCTTCACCTGTTCACACTCTAAGAATTTAGATAAGTAATTAGTTGTTTAAGATTTCATATTAGGCCAATAAAATTGTTTCCTCAAGGCTGTTATCATTTTTCGATATCCTGGATGACCAAAATATGGCTTTTTATGCATCTCATTTAGAATTATTGATTTTAAATCAACAAATTAGGTACATATATTCCATCTTTGAAACTTAATATTCCATTTTTGTCTATGTTGTAACTTGTACCATCCAAATTTCCTTCATTTTTCAACAACTATTTAGTTGTTTTGATGTACTCTACATCATTTGTGCTGGCAGATTTAATTATGTCCTCAAGATTACTTTCTTTTTTTTTCTGATAATAATTTCATATATTTCATGAGTTCTCTAACTTAGTGAATTTGCAAATTTATTCACATTTTCTTTTATGTGATGAACTTCAAAATCAAACTCGCTTAAAAAGGATAACCACCTTGCTTATCATGCACTGAGGTCTTGTTGGCTAAACAAATGTTTCACACCGTTGTTATCTGTTAATAATAAAAAAAAAAACTTCCCATTAAGTAATGCCACCACATTTTTAGTGCATGAATTACAACCGATAATTCTAGGTCATGAGTTACGTGATTTATTTCATGTTACTTCAATTTTCAAGATTTGTAACAAATTGTGTGTCCATCTTGTGACAATAATCCTCCTAATCCCTCTTTACTTGCATCTACACAATCTGTTAAATCTTTGTAAGGATCGTTGTTGTAGTTAGTAATCCTTTTAATTTATCAAAATTGTCTTGACATTTTTGAGACCAAATAAATTTCACTCATTTTTCTGCAATGATGTAATGGGATAGGAAATTTTGGAAAATCCTTCGATAAACCTCCAGTAATAACTAGTAATCCCCATGAATGATTGCATGTATGCTACGTTCTTAGGTACAATTCATTTCATAATAGCTTTAATCTTTTTGGGTTGTACTACAATATAATCTTATGATATTACATGTCCCAAATATTGTATCGTTCTTTAATAAAAGTCGCATTTGTCAAACTTAGCATATAACTTATGTTCCCTTAGAGTCTGTAACATTATTTTCAAATGTTGTTTGTATTCTTCTTTTGACTTTGAATAGATTAATATATCATCAATAAAGATCAATACGAATGTATACAAGTATTGGCTAAATATACTATTCATTAAATAAATAAATGTTTTAGTGCGTTAGTAATCCCAAATGGGATTACTACGAACTCGTAATGTCAATAATGTGTCCTAAAATATTTTTTGATTATGTCTTCATATTTTATTTTTATTTGATGATAACCACACCTTAAATCCAATTTAGAGAATGTTTTTTCTCCTCCAACATGATCAAATAAATCATTAATCCTAGGAAGAGGGTACTATTTTTAATCATCATTTTATTCAATTGATGATAGTCAATACATAACAGAAGAGTTCCATCCTTCTTTTTGAAAAATAACAATGGTGCTCCCCATGGAGAAACACTTGGTCCGATGTATTCTTTATCTAATAATTCAGGTAATTGGATTTTTAACTCTGCCAACTCAGGAATACTCATTCTATGAGGTGCCTTTGATACTAGTGCAAATCTAGGTAGTAGATCAATAGAGAAGTCTATTTCTATTCTTGGATGTAATTCGAATATTTCTTCTACAAATATATCCTCAAATCCTTGAAGGACATCAAATTATTCTAACCTCGGTTTTCTTTCTTTATATAGCATATTTGTTACTTGAATAACATATATTTTGCAGCCTTTACTAATGAGATTTTTTAATTGCATTGTTGATATTTGCCTGATAGAGATAGGTTTACTAATTCCTTGCATTGTTCTTGATACTCCACTTTCATCTTTGTAAATAAATTAATTTTCATAGCAGTTTAGTACAACTTTATGTTTCTCTAACTATTCCATACTTATAAGTATGTCATAAGAGCCTAAAGGAAATATATTTAAATTTACGTTTCTATCCAAATTTCCTTCATTTTTCAACAATTGTTCTGTTGTTTTGATGTACTCTACATCATTTATGCTGGTAGATTTAATTATGTCCTCAAGATTACTTTCTATTTTTTTTTATAGTAATTTCATATATTTCATGAGTTCTCTAACTTAGTGAATTTGCGAATTTATTCATATTTTCTTTTATGTGATGAACTTCAAAATCAAACTCGCTTAAAAAGGCTAACCACCTTGCTTATCATGCATTGAGGGCTTGTTGGCTAAACAAATGTTTCACACTATTGTTATCTATTAATAATAATAATAAAATTCCCATTAAGTAATGCCACCACATTTTTAGTGCATGAATTACAGCCGATAATTCCAGGTCATGAGTTACGTGATTTATTTCATGTTACTTCAATTTTCAAGATTTGTAACAAATTGTGTGTCCATCTTGTGACAATACTCCTCCTAATCCCTCTTTACTTGCATCTACACAAACTGTAAAATCTTTGTAAGGATCGTTGTTGTAGTTAGTAAGCCTTTTAATTTATCAAAATTATCTTGACATTTTTGAGACCAAATAAATTTCACTCATTTTTCTGCAATGGTGTAATGGGATAGGAAATTTTGAAAAATCCTTCAATAAACCTCCAATAATAACCAGTAATCCCCATGAATGATTGCATGTATGCTACGTTCTTAGGTACAGTCCATTCCATAATAGGTTTAATCTTTTTGGGTTCTACTACAATATAATCTTCTGATATTACATGTCCCAAATATTGTATCATTCTTTAGTAAAAGTCACATTTGTCAAACTTAGCATATAACTTATGTTCCCTTAGAGTATGTAACATTATTTTCAAATGTTTTTTGTATTCTTCTTATGACTTTGAATAGATTAATATATCATCAATAAAGATCAATATGAATTTATCCAAGTATTGGCTAGATATACTATTCATTAAATACATAAATTTTTCAGGGCGTTAGTAATCCCAAATGGGATTACTACAAACTTGTAATGTCAATAACATGTCCTAAAATATGTTTTGATTATGTCTTCATATTTTATTTTGATTATAACCATACCTTAAAGCCAATTTAGAGAATAATTTTTCTCCTCCAACCTGATCAAATAAGTCATTAATCCTAGGAAGAGGGTACTTATTTTTAATCGTCATTTTATTCAATTGATGCTAGTCAATACATAACTGAAGAGTTCCATCCTTCTTTTTGAAAAATAACAATGGTGCTCCCCATGGCAAAACACTTGGTCCAATGTATTCTTTATCTAATAATTCATGTAATTGGATTTTTAACTCTGTCAACTCAGGAATACTCAGTCTATAAGGTGCCTTTGATACTAGTGCAGATCTAGGTAGTAGATCAATAGATAAGTCTATTTATATTCTTGGAGGTAATTCGGGTATTTCTTCTACAAATATATCCTCAAATCCTTGAAGGACATCAAATTATTCTAACCTCTGTTTGCTTTCTTTATATAGCATATTTGTTACTTGAATAACATATATTTTGCAGCCTTTACTAATGAGCTTTTTTAATTGCATTGTTGATATTTGTCTGATAGAGATAGGTTTACTAATTCCTTGCACTGTTCTTGATACTCCACTTTCATCTTTGTAAATAAATTAATTTTCATAGCAGTTTAGTACAACTTTATGTTTCTCTAACTATTCCATACCTATAACTATGTCATAAAAGCCCATAGGTGATATATTTAAATTTACCTTTCTATCCTAACCATTTATAGCCAACTTACAATCAGGAATGAATTCAATTACTCTTCTCTTTATGCATGTTGTTTGTTGTTATTTGTACTAAAAAATATTTAGTATGTTTTACCTTTTTCATCTTGTTTGAGTCTACCAAAGATGGGGAAACATAACTTAAACTATCTCCAGGGTCCATTAAAATAGAAAATTTTATATCATGAACTTTACCTTCAATTTCCACAATGGTAGATTGGTGATCTACTTGTCTGTCATCTAGAGAAGAATTGATTCTATGGACACTTTTACCAATATCTCCAACTGTTGAAACTTCTTGTATGTTCTAGATAGTTTTGTTTGTAAAATTAATGTAGGGACAATTCCTCAATAAATGTGATTCACCACATCCCCAACATTTCAATGGTTCTCTAGCATTATCATTTATTTTCTTAAATCCCAAATTAATTGATTTACTTCCTTGTACCCGTGATTAGTTCCTAGAGAAATTATTTTGTTGATGTCCTTTGGACATATTTTGAAATGGTGATGGTTTAAAACCCTTTTGGCTATCAAAAACTTCAAACATGTAATGTATATAGTGGATTGCCACATTATTAATGCGTTAGTTGTATCATTATTCCTCATTCGGGCAGTGCTGGGAAAGATCCATGAGTTGTACCAACCACAAGTAACTACATAGTTTCCTTCACATGGAATCTCCAACATTGAGGTCAAGGGTACATCGACTCACAGGGAAGGTAGCTTGTACTGGGATGGAGGTAACTTGTTAGGACCCGATCCTAACCCCTCTCCATGGGTCATTAGTTAGTAGGATATGTTTTCTATGTAATAAAGGCCAACATTAGTTAATAAGGCCTAATAAATCAAGGAGAATAAGTTAATGTAAGAAGACCTAATAGAAGCTTCCGCTTCTACAAAGATATTCCTCTAGAAGTTTCCTTAGAAGGTAGAATTAGTATAAATAAGAGTAGGAGACATTGGATATTTTTGTCTTGGATGTTATTGTAATAAAGATCTTCTCTGTTGGAGATTTCCCCTTGTAAGAGGAAAGTGAATATTGCTATCATTAATAAAGGTGTTATTTCTGGTGTTATTATGGTATTATTATGATATTCTTCTGGATATATCATTGTTTTTCTGCCACTTATTTCTAAATATTTATGTTATGCATACTATATTATATCTAGAATATTGCAAATGGTATCAAAGATCTTTCCCGGGAAAGACTTGTGGGGTAATTTTTTTTTCCAGGGTAGAGACATATTTCAATGTATTTAAGGTAAATAGATCTTTCGTTAGGAACATAAACCCGCGGTTAGGGAGTAATACATGCAGGAAATACAAGTGTTTCTTAAGCACACATATGTTGTCCACCCTTGTAACCCCTTTTGGTACCCCTTCGAGTGGTATCACATCAAGCAATACCTGTATACATATCAACCTAGGCATCCTGATGCCCTCCATAGATAAACTAATTGGTCGCCTAACTTCTATAGTTTGACCAAGAACATCACTTCCTAAGAGACTCTTTAGTACCTGCATAGTCAGGTAATACGACTAAAGGTATGGTCTAGCCTCCTTAGTTGGTGCCCTGAGATATTGGGACGAGTACTATTGTTGGACCTCGCACATATATAAGAGAGTTATAGCACAGGAAAAACCCTTGATTGTAGACACCCTACAAACCCTAACCCTTGGGATGGAAACAATTCATCTGTTGTATTGAAAATTGTCCCTTGTCACATTTTTTCTCTACAAAAACACTCATTGCCGACATTTTTATTATTGAGAAGTTAGGAATTCTATCACTGCAAAAGTATTCAAAGTGGAGTATAACTCCGTGGGATTAAAAAAAAAGGTGTGGGGCCCATTGACACCCTTGGTTTTAACCTATTCCATTGCATTCCTCTCTTCATTCTGATCATAGTGGTACCCTTCACTTTTAATCCTTTTTTTCCCCGTGGTCCCACCTCTTTCTGAGACACCCTTATTTGACACCTATCCCATTGGATTCCTCTCTTTATTGTGATCACCTTGGTACATCTCACTTTTTTTGGCCATGGTTTCCATCCCGACACCTCATCCACTACCTAATCCACTACCATGTCAACTACCAGAGCTCAAACCTAAGAAGACTCGGATACTAGGTTTCATAGATCATAAACAAAGATGGAATCCATCACCACTACCATACATAGCCATCCATGAATCCATGCATCAATTCACAAAAGATAAAAAGGTAGATCTGATTGTAGAGGACCGTTAGCATTCCCATTATGGGCATACTCATTCATCCCACTCCCCTTGGGGTTCTCCACACTCTTGGAATAAGGTGCCCAAATTTGACATGCATAAATTTGATGGATCCAGCCTAGTATGGTGGGTCTCTCAAGTGGAACAATACTTCTCCTTGCATAAAATTTGGGATGATGAGACCAAACTCCATGTAGGGGTTTTGTACCTGGATCAAGAACAATGGAAGTGGTGGTAGTGGCATAAGAAATGTTATCTCAGAATACCCACTTGGAACATGTTCACTAAAGCAGATTGTGCCCGTTTTGATAGGGAAACACATTTTTTGGGTAGGCTCACCAAGCTATGCCAAACTAGGTCAGTCATATATTTTATCATGACATTTTAATAGTTGGCTATGAGGTCTGAGGGCTTATCTGATGCATTTTAAATTGAATGTTTTATCAATGGCTTAAAGGAATCCATTCTGGCTCATGTGAACATGCATCATCCTACCCATGTCAATTAGAAACAAAAGTCGAGACAATCATTTAGGCCCCACCCATGAAGGATCAAGTTCTCACCCTTCCTCTCCCCGGACCTCACCCAGCTCTAACACAAACATTGAAGTTCCAAATAGTATCTCTAGCATAAATGGAGGAACATCGCAAGCAAGTACTTTTCTACTATTGTGATGAAAAGTATTCCCTAGGGCATAAATGTAGAGAACAAAATTTATTCCATATTGATGCATCAACTTTCTCTCCCTATGAAGACATCCCATCAGATGAGGCTCTTGACCTAGAGGAGGCTCAACCAAGTGATCACACTAAAKCTCYAGTTGTAACAACTGTGGAACCAAAGGAACCCATCATATCGCTTCATGCACTCTTGGGTATTTCATCCCTACAAACATTGAAGATCAAGGACAACATCAAACATAGGCCAGTGGTGGTATTAATTGATAGTGGTAGCACACATAATTTTATTCATCGTGGGATTTCTAATAAGATCCATTTCTTTTTCCACCTTGTTTCTAATTTTCAAATTCTCATTCCTAATGGTAGTACTATGAAGTGTGGTGGCTGTAGTGAGAATTTCAAACTCCAAATGGGTGATCATCATCTGAAAACCCACATGTTCTCTATTTCCATGGGTGATTGTGATATTGTATTAGGAGTGGAATGCCTTCACACACTGGGCCAATCACAATGGATTATAAATAATTATATATGATTGGAACCCAAGACGCTCACCCCTATACACTTTGAGGTCTCAAAGCAGGCTCTCCATAAATAATTGTCTCTCACAAGATGGAAAAACTATTGAAGAAAGGCCAACATGGTGTGATTTCTCAATTTAATGCCATCTAGGTCACTGAACAAGCCTATCAGGTAGTTCCTCCTAGCCTTCAACTCATCTTCGACAAGTACCCCAAGGTCTTTCAGGTTCACACAAACTTACCTCCTTCCAAGGGTGAACATGATCATAGAATCCATCTCCTTCCAGCAAGTCAACCCCCTAATGTACATCCCTATAGATATCCATTTGTTAAAAAAAATGAAATAGAAAATATGGTGCAGGAATTACTGGAGGCAGGGGTAATTTTCCCTAGTACCATCCCATATTCTTCACCAGTGTTGATGGTCTTAAAGAAGGAAGGTACTTGGTGCATGTGCCCTAAGTTTCATTCCCTAAATAAACTGACCATAAAATATAAGTTTCACATTCATGTCAATGATGATCTATTGGATGAACTCCAAGGTGTCTGAGTATTTACCAAATTATACCTTTGCTCCGACTATCACCATATTCGGATGGAGGAATATATTTCAAAGACTGCTTCTAGAACTCATGAAGGACATTATGAATACTTGGTCTTTCATTTTGGCCTTTGCAATGCCCCCTCCACCTTTCAAAGTCTCATGAATAAACTATTGAAACCTCACCTTCAAAAGTTTTTCTTGGTTTTCTTTGATGACATCCTCATTTACAACTGCACTTGGGATAGCCACCTTCTTCATGTGGACACAATCCTTCACTTGCTGCAGGAAAACCAATTTTCTTTCAAAAATACCAAATGTCCATTTGGATCCAAAGAAGTGGAATACTTGGGATACATTGTCAATCGAAAAGGGGTAAAAGTGGACCCCAGAAAGACACAAGCTATGCATTAGTGGTAGTGATCGATGACATTAAAACTCCTAAGGGGTTTTCTTGCACAAGATATTACAGTAAATTTTTTCACCATTATCAAAAAATTGCTAAGCCCTTGTACGACCTCCTTAAGAAAAATGCACTTCATTAGACATTAGTTGTTGAGCAAGCCTTCACAGAGTTAAAGAGGGCCATGTGCACTACTCCTGTCCTAGAAGCTCTAGAATTCAACAAAACCTTTTTGTGGTGGAATCAGATTCTTTTGACATTGGTATAGGCATAGTGCTCACATAAGATGGTCGACCTTTGGCCTTTACTATCCAAGCATTGAGTGGTCGCAATATGGGAGGATGTACATATGAAAAATGTAATGACCCCATCGTTATGTCTACAAGAGAAACAATAGTGAAAAACAAAAAAAAAAAATTGACAACACAAGACGACAGTGGAAATTACATCTAAACGACGCAACTAACGGTGAGCACCACTAAACTCTTTTTCAAGCTTGTGCAAACTGACAGACTAGTACCCCCATAATCATGATGTCTAATTCATCCTGATATTTGCCAGGCAAGAATTCTATGGGAGAAGGAATGGACCTTTATCATTACTAATCGTCAAGCTATCAAAAGGTGAAAAAAAAGGGGCACTTGACCCAATCAACACTGGTTAGCAAAAAACACGGTTCATTAAAAGTGAACTCTTAATATTTTTACAGTGGAACTATGCTGCCCCAAAAACGATATGRATGTTAAATAATCAGCCGACAATTAACCAGTTTAACTTAGATGGCAAGGCTGTAGGAATTATTAACCRCAACTATAATATACAAGTTTAGTTGGTGTCTTATTAATTTCAAAAAAATGCGTTGGTCAAATAACGCCATCCATAGAACGCATGAGGTGGCTGCCTAAAATTGTTGCCATTTCCAGGTTAAAAGGCACAGTCGACAATTAAGGTAGACTCGTGGCCATTCGATAACAGAAA
The DNA here is from genome assembly GCA_032191745.1 of Picea mariana. Classification (NCBI taxonomy): domain Eukaryota; kingdom Viridiplantae; phylum Streptophyta; class Pinopsida; order Pinales; family Pinaceae; genus Picea; species Picea mariana. The sequence goes on along the minus strand of JASDQU010587876.1, from coordinate 30,214 downwards.
GGTGCATCCAACATTTAATGGAAAGATCGTTGTACCAAGACACACTGAAAGGGAAAACCTAATTTCTGTCACCCAAAACATGACAGAGTACTAATCCGCACCAACAGAAATTCACATTTTTTGTCATTAATAAAAGGCAAAATGCAGGCTACCTTTTAATGGAAAAATGTGCCCATTTAATGGCAATTCAAGCCCATTCAATAGAAACTCAGTCAACTATATAGGTTACACCGATTCTCAGTCTCTTATTCTCCTTTGTGGGTATCATCCATCTACGTGGCACATTTTTGGATCCACCTGGCCATACAATTTCATTGTATATCTGTGACGACTTGTCTTCGGCTACTTTGGGGTGGTAAGAGTGTATTCTTAACTCATTCACTGTCCATCGTCCCACTACCCTATATCCTTTTCCAACCATGTTGATGATGTCATATGTACAGTCCAAGGGCTCCCCCTCGTTGCTAAGTTTAACAGCACTTATCAGCCTCAAAACGTTTGTGTTGCCAAGAATTTTTCTCATTTGTTCTCCTCCTTGAAAAACCTTTACATCGTAATCAAAAAATTTCCTTCTATTCTCTTCTCCATGGGGCTCTTTGAAGTTCATGTCGAATTCTCCAGCTTGCATAAGATGATCAATTGCATGTGCAATAGCCCATACAGTGTCACATGCTGTTAGTCCGTAGATATTCAACTCAGTGTTTCTTAATGTGGGATTTTCAGCTCTAAATTGACTCTTCCATCTCACAGTAAATTGCTTTAATCTCTACTGCATGGATTCTGTAATACTGGTCTTTATTCCCAACACAACTCGCATAGACAACAATGTACTAGCATTGAAGGAGTCCATGATACTGGTAAGTTCTTTTGTGAGTATCCAGGCATACTCAGTATCCATCACTCCCATCCTTTTTGCCTCAGAGAATAGGCCCATTCCAAACTCTGGGTGGACATTTACAATAAATACTCGTGACTCCAACATGACCAAATTATGAATAAGATCTCGTATAGCGAAGACATTTTCCTGTGGAGAGATTGGTGCACTGTAAACGATTTTGGCCTGCACATATCTTAAGGCATCATTCAAACAAGAAATAGCCCCAGTGCCAAAGTCATCATCTGAGTAAACAACGACCACTTCTCTCCAACCAAAGTATTGAACTAAATCTGCTATTGCTTACATTTGCAGCGAATCTTTTGTGAGAAATGAATGAAATAGGGATAACGATGCATCGACACAGAGGGAATGGTTGCTGCGAAAGTTACCACTGGAATGTGTACAATGTCACCCAATTTTGCCACAAATTCAGAGACTATGGATGACTGGGGGCCTACTAATGACACTGACTTATTGTTTAGCATCTCTAAACAATAAGGATGGTGGATCACAATCATAACGATATCGTTGTAGTACATTACACTGTCATTAAAATCCACCATGCTAACATTTTTGTAAATAAAGTTAAAATTCACGGGAATTTAAAAGGATAAAAATCATTGCTGACGGATGGGTAAATCTGTAGTCAACACTGGCAATATTCGTAATCTAAAATATTAAGCAATACAACAATAAAAAATGGAGGGTAAATTTGAGTAAAAAAAATGAATGCAGCCCTGGGCAAAAATCTATGCCTATCCTTTGCTAAGACATCGTAATCATCTACAGGTTAGATAAAAACACAGTCAACATAGCATTCCTGGTGATGTTAATCATTGTGGGTAAATGAACAGCAGTAAAACATTCTGTGGTTAATTAACGTGAGGTTACGCCCACCTAAACATATATCTTTGTCCATTCAATACGTTGTTGGTATGTAATGTCAATAGACTATAGAATAGGCTTGTATACATAAATATTATCTGTAAAATGTGTAATTGTTGTCAATTTATCTACTGGAGGAATAGACAGTCAGTATATAAGTGAAACGAAGAGCAGATAGAGGATAATATTTTCAGTAAGGGTACTGTCAAATAATGTATTAATCACAGTCACATTAATTAAAAAGGGATCTCAGCCAATCGAGAGGACAACAATGAGATTTTTCCATCCAAGAGCTAGAAACTAACATGAAATCAGTAGGGGTAAGATACCCTCTGAGAGCGCAAAGGTAAACCAGCAAGGATGAAAGGAAATCCATATGCAGAAGTAATTTTGCCAGAAGGCGCATGTCAAACAATTATCCCAAGACAAGCAACAAAGGTAGACGACTAACAGGTGCGTCCTTCGCTCATCATCCTTGCACAGAAAAGCAGGGCATTGAGATCCATAGGTATTTTAACGCTAAGGGGATGACCGTAGATCAGGCTCATGGATGACTTCTTAGGCGAGGACTGGTGAGCTAGGGACGAAGGCTAAACAACCTCAAGTTCATAATCAACACCATAGGGTGGTCAAGACGTGCAGGAAACGAAGGCCAGGGGAGTCAATCATGCATCAGGCTAGCCTATGAAAGAAATACAGTCATCAATCTAAACATTTAGTTTCCTTACTCCATTAAACATGTGGATCCAAGCATAAATCCTACAACATTCTACCATACTAAAATAAAGAGAGCATACCGCTACCTGCTTGCCCGCTCTGAGTGACGTCCCGCGTACTCTGTGCAAATCCCACTTGCTGACCATCGAAACTTCACCGGTACCTCCCATCCAATGCTAGGGGTACTCTTCTTCCCCCTTAGCCCCCCGAGCTGCAAAGGGGCCACACACCTATCTAGAGATTTCGACTAGCTCCCAGCTTGCCTCGCAAGGCCGAGCTACCACTCCTCTCCAAGTTGGGTATCCCAACTCCCACAAGTTAAATCAGTCAAGTAGATATTTCAACAACGTAATGTTATGCAAACCGAAGATACCCCAACCTCCATTACCTTCCTTCATTATATAGAGTTTCATGGTTTCTTACTTTCCAAAAATTCTCTTTTACTTAAGTTTTTATAATTAATTTCCTAAAAATTCCTCCCTGTACAAGTGCCACCCATCCCCTTCCTTCCTCATAAATTAACTTCTTTAATTAATTAATTAACTTTATTTCCCTCACCCACCTAGAGTTACTCCTAGAATCACTCCTAGGTGTCCCCAAAATCTCTTACAGGTTTTAATAAATTTCCTTTTTATTAAATTGTTTGTTCATTTTAATTTAGAAAGCTCTTTAAATGGTAGATACTTTTTCTAAGTTTGACTTTCCACCTTTTTCCCTTATGTTTCCCCTTTTTCCCTTTTTATGTTTACCTCTTTTCCTAGTTTCCTAAAAAAAATTATTTTCCCTCTTTTACCTTTTCAATTAGAACTCAAAAAGGCAGGTGTGGAAATTAACCCTTTTTCCCTTTTCACATTTAATTAATATTCTAAAATTATCAAAATAATAAAACCATTAATTTCCCTTTTTCTTTTAAATTTTATTCCAATAGATTTATTTATTTTTATGAATAAATTAAATTTCTTATTCCCTTCATGTTACAAGATTTAACTAAGGTCATAATTATTATTTATGTGGTTTTTATCTTTATTATTATTATATATATATATATATATATATATATATATATATATATATATATATATATATATATTAGAGATAAAAAATTTCCACTAGCATAGTTTAGACTTAAACCTTAAATTTTCATATAGGGCGATACTTAATTAGGGAAATAGTTTTTAAAAATTTCTTAACACATTATTCGTCCTAAGGCCATGTAGGTTCATTCCTCTATCATCAACAATGTGACGTGCCCTTCAGGACGCACTAGCTACTCCAAGGGTGCCACTCGCCTCACCTGTTCCCTTGCACGATGTGCGCTTCAAGACGCACTACATGCTCCAAGGGTGCCACTCGCCTCTTGAATGACTTGGTAGACATCAATAACCCCTGCAGCCAACACTCCGCTAGGTGAACTTGTGGGAGACTAAGGGCTTCTAAGGAATAAGGCCCTTGCCTTATTGCATGCCCCTTAGAATCATCATGAGCGGCTATCGCAGTCTGACCTCACGGCATCGTGGGTGCTCTCGAACTAGGTAATCGTTAACCTATAGTTCGAGCCACGACGGGAGTGCTAGTAGGTTGTCGCAGGGTTGTTGTCCGCACCTCTCCCTCAACATCTCTGGTAGTCGTGTGTGACCCCTTTAATCCATATGTGAGTCTGGTCAGCAAGCTATCGTCAACCTGCATCATCAACAAATCATGTCAGAACATATCCATATCATATCATCCAGTCAGATGCACTAATATCACAATAAAACAATCAAACCCCAATGGCACACTCCCTNGGAATAAGGCCCTTGCCTTATTGCACACCCCTTAGAATCATCATGAGCGGCTATCGCAGTCTGACCTCACGGCATCGTGGGTCCTCTCGAACTAGGTAATCGTTAACCTATAGTTCGAGCCACGACGGGAGTGCTAGTAGGTTGTCGCAGGGTTGTTGTCTGCACCTCTCCCTCAACATCTCTGGTAGTCGTGTGTGACCCCTTTAATCCATATGTGAGTCTGGTCAGCAAGCTATCGTCAACCTGCATCATCAACAAATCATGTCAGAACATATCCATATCATGTCATCCAGTCAGATGCACTAATATCGCAATAAAACAATCAAACCCCAATGGCACACTCCCTGACTCGATCCGGAGTCCAAGGGGTTACGTCGATGCCTCTGCATCCTCGAGGTCCAAAACCCTGCACACTTAGTAAAACTGAGTCAATAGCACTTGTCTACGTCAATGTAGTAAAACAACATGTCATCAACCCATAATGCCTCATAATAAAAATAAAATGTTTTAATAGCATAATAATCTAGATCACTTGTGAGCAAGTGTCCTCTATGAATAAGTTCACTCAATGCACCAGAGAAGGATGTTACATACACCCCCTCTTGGTCAAAACTTCATCCCGAAGTTTCATAGTAAAAATGCCGAATAAGTGTATCATAGTATCATAAGTCTATCTATCAAACAAAACTGGAAACAGTTGGCACATATCATATGCGTCCTCCCAGGTCACCGAGTGCGGACTATAGCTGTCCCACTGGACCTTGACCTGATCTATTGTTCGACGTCATAGCTGTCGAATGCAATAATCCAAGATATGGATTGGCTCAGCCGTGAGCGCACCCTTATCTGACATCGCAAGGTGCTCAAGTCAAAACAAGTGTAGGATCACTCTTCATAATGTCTTAGACAAATACATGAAAAACATCGTGCATACGCCTCAAAGAATCAGGCAAGGCTAGTCGATAGGCCACGAGCCCCTTTCTCTCCACAATCTCAAAAGGTCCCACAAACCTAGGAGAGAGTTTAGCTCCCTTCCCAAACTTGATTAAACTCTTATGCAATTTAACCTGCAAGAAGACTCGATCGCCGACCTCATAACTACGATCGATACAATGCGCATCACCATAACTCTTCTGTTGATCATGTGCTTCCTTAATCCTTTGTCTTCTAGTTTCATTTTCTCTTCCACTTCTTGGATCGCTTCTAATCCCACCAGGACCCTATCCTCAATCCGATCATAGCTCAATGCGCCTGATACGGTCGCCTGTAAAGAAACTCAAAAGGTGCCATCTCAATGGTTCCTTGGTAACGTTTGTTACAAGCGAATTCCACCCGTGGCAAGAATTATTCCCAACGCCTTTGTTGGTCCATCACGTACAGGCGCAACATTTCCTCCAAGGTTTGGTTTGTTCGTTCGGTCTGCCCGTCAGTCTCCAGGTGATACGCAATACTAAAGTTAAGTTGGGTTTCCAAGGCCTCTTGGAAACTCGTCCAAAATCATCCAGTAAACATCGATCCTCGATCGGATATAATCCTCTTAGGCACGCCATGCAGCCTCATAATCTCACTAATGAAAATTCTAGCTATGTCAGGTGCCTATGCAAGATACTAGATATAATAAATACATAGAATAAAAATAAAATGCTAGAAATGGCAGAATAACAATAATATAACCAGCATAATCTCCACAATAACATAGAAATAATATGAGAACAACAACTGAAATAACACTTTGATTCAGAAAGCAATGTTCACAGGCCTCTTCGAGGGGGAAACCTCCAGTTGAGAAATGCTCTATTACAATAATATCCAAGCTAGGGTTTTCATACCCTTGACCCTTATTTATACTAAATATGTCTATTAAGAGAAGCATCTAGCAGAAGATCCTTCTAGAAGCGGAGCTTCTATTAGGTATTCTTACATCCGCCTTATTCTATTTTATTGAAAGGCCTTATTAATATTGACCTTTATTACATCCAAATACATTGATCTACCTATGTGCGGGTTAGGACCTTAACATGTCCGCCCCCTTAAAAACAACCTTGTCCTCAAGGCTTGAGATGTGGAAACTGCTGCAAAATGGTAGTTGGTTCCCAAGTGGCATCTGTTGGAGTCATATCTTTCCACTGTATTAGCACTTCCTTGATGGTTCTCTAATGCAGGTGATGCTCATTTTTGTCCAAAACTACTTTTGGTTGTAGCCAAATGGATCCTTCTTCAGCTAACTCTGGAAGGTTGGTTTGAATTTGGCACCTGGTTCCAATCACCTTCTTCAAGCATGAAACATGAAAAAAAAGATATAGCTTCGACTGACTGGGTAGAGCTAACTGATATGCGACTTGTCCCACATGCTTGAGAACTATGTAAGGGCCATAAAATTTGGGGGTTAGCTTCTGACAATGATCGGCCTTGAGAGAAGTTTGCTTATATGGTTGCAGTCACAGAAACACCTGATCCCGTTTTGCAAATTGATGTTCAGAGCGACCTTGATCTGCTTGCTGCTTCATGTGATTTTGTGCCATGACCAAGTTCTCTTTAAGGGTATGAAGAATATCCTCTCACACTGTAAGTGTTTGGTCAACCGCTTGGACCTTCGAGGTACCCGGTAAGTATGAGAGAACTGAAGGTGGCTTCTATCCATATATCGCTTCAAAAAGAGTCATGCGAGTGGCTGTATGGTATGTAGTGTTGTACAACCATTTGGCTAGCGGTAACCATTGAGCCCACTGGTGTTGTTTTTCAGAGGCAAAGCACCTCAAGTATGTTTCTAAACACTTGTTGACAACTTCCGTTTGACCATCCGTCTGGGGATGATAAGCTGAGATGAGATGCAATTGTGTGCCTTCTAGCTTAAACACTTCTTGCCAAAAATTGCTTGTGAAAGTTGGGTCACGATCAGAAACAATAGAGTGTGGCATGCCATGAATATTGAAGACCTGGTCCATGAAAATTTGAGCCATGGTGGATGCAGTAAATGGGTGGTGAAGAGCACAAAAATGAGCATACTTGGAAAGGCGATCCACCACCACCATTATGACTGATTTATTCCCTTATTTGGGTAAGCCTGTAATAAAGTCCATAGAGATATCCTTCCAAATAGCAGGGGGAATCAAAAGCGGTTGGAGGGTGCCCATAGATTTGACTGTTTCTCCCTTGTTGCGTTGACACACCTCACATTCAACGACAAACTTACGGATGTCCTGTTTCATGCCATCCCATAAAAAAGAACGCTTGACCCTGTCATATGTTTTGGTGAACCCTGAATGCCCCACTGTGGGTGTAGCATGAAGCGTAGAAAGTACAATGGATTTGAGCTTGGATTGTTTACTTAAATAAAAGAGGCCTTTGTATCGAAGCTCATCCTGGAGCCAGGAGTACCCTAGGGGAGTCAGAGCCTTGGTCTGCAATTGTTGGATCAGATGCGAACTTTTGGGATCTTGAAGCCATTTCTGGTGCACAACTTAGAGCCAATCAGGTACAATGAAGGAAAGAGAAAAAAGGGATCCTTCGTCTTCATATTTCTGGAACAGTGCATCTTCCATGACATTGTCTTTTCCCTTCTTGTAAATGATCTCATAATCATATTCAAAGGGTTTAGTCACCCATTTTTGTTGCTCCTGGGAGGAAATGCATTGTTCCAGAAAGTACTTGAGGCTTTGATGGTCGATCTTAATTTGGAAGCATTACCCCAAGAGATAAGGACGCCACAGCTCAATGGCATGTAGAATTGTTCAAGGATAAATTCGTGAGTGCGGACACAGACCAATCTCCCCAGATCCACCTGGATCTGGAACAAACTGTGACAGAATACTACTCTTTCCCTAGTTCTAAAGTATTAAATGGACAAGAGAAGAAGGATGATGTACTTACTTTATGAAAGCTCTCCTTATCTCTGTTGATCCTTGCTCTGCTACGATGCTCTTGCATCGTCCAATCACAACAACACAAACCAATCACAACAAAGACATTAATATATTCAAAACTCTAGACTATACATGTGATCAAGGAATCAT
>JASDQU010587876.1:0-11518 GCA_032191745.1 Picea mariana | reverse complement strand
TTAGTGTAAATCACCCATGGGTTTTTGGTTGGACTTGCATAAGAAAATCAAAAGGGCCTGTGTACATTTGAAGGGATCCAATAGGGATACGAGAGATAATTCGACTCCAGAAGAAGATCCTAATATTGTGAGGTCACGTGAGCCCCCTAGGAGGGGTGGGGGTTTGCATCAAGTGGTATCAGAGCATAGACACGATTTTTTTTCTGATACCATCAAGTGGTATCATAGCTTGATTTGTATCAGAACATGAGTGGAATTTTTGTCTGATACCATCAAGTGGTATCAGAGCACAGAAAATAATTTTTTCAGATACCATCAAGTGGTATTAGAGCTTTGTGAGATTTTTTTTTTGATACTATCAAGTGGTATTAGAGCATGGATAAGCTTTGTGTGAATATTGTTTGCAGGTGTGCAACAGACAACAGACAACTAGGTTGACTGAAAAAGGAAGGAAACTAGTTGTGTTCCAAGAAGGGGAGAAGAGAAGAACCTTTGTTTACATACAGTAAGAAGAGAAAGATAATTTCAAAGTAGATTAAACTATGTGAAGAGAAGATGACTACAAATGGTCATGTGAGGAGTTCAGAGGAAAGTCACAGTGAAGTGAAAAAATATGTAAAAGTGAAGGGCATCGAGAAAATGAGTAATGAGAAGATTGTGAAGGAAATAGATGAGGTGAGGGAACGACTTGATGTGCTAATAGAACAATGGAAAAGAGATAAATAAGCCCATAAATGTGGATGGGTAATGAAGAAGGATTCTAGATGGCATATTCAACAGTTTATTTCCAGGAGATAGAGGCACATGATGAAAGTTTAGATAAAGGAGGTAGATAAAATTAAAGCAAAGGATAGAGAAGTATGCATCTATGAGCTTGAACAAGGGCCAATCCTTGGAAAGGGTGATGATGAGAAGAGACCATTTGAGGGTCTCATGGACTCTAAGGAGAGTTTAGATCATCATTTGGAGGTGTTGACAAAGGATTTAAGTGAGGCCATAGAGACGCATGTTTTTAAAATTGACAATTTGTGCATGGATGAAAGTTCAAGTGAAGGTGGACAACCATTCAATGTTGCCACAAAGGAGAAGGAAAAAGAAGAATACCTCTAAAAGACATTGAGGGAGCTCAAATACTAGAAGGTGTTGAAAAAGGAGTAAAGGATGCAGAAGATAATGACCAGCATGATGGAATCCTTGAGATATGTTGGAAATAGATTGAGTTGTTGGAGAGCCTGTTAAAAGAGCCCACAGGTGGAGATGAGATTGTATCTAGAAAAGTGGTAGATGAGAGCAACCAATAGTTTGAGGGGAATTCCCTGCAACATTTTATTGTAGGCATGAAAGAAACAAAAGATAACAGTGAGACAGTGGACTACAACAAAATCATTGTAGTGCAATGTAGCGTTATGTGGCAGCAGTAGTCAAGGTTGGACATCGAAATTGAAATGATAAGGATGTTGATAGTAAAGATGTCTTAGATAAGACATACAGAAGATGTTTACATCAGCAGTAGTAGAATACATGTGACAAAGGTAGAGTGTAGGATTAGAGCTAGTGGGGCACCACATAGTAAGGTATGGAACCCTGAGAGACTGAGGATATCCATGAAGAAACGATGTTGCCAGACAAGTGGGAAACAAAAACATGGAGTTTGGGATCCAGGAGGATCTCAACAGCAGTAGCATAGGAGCTATGAGTAGGAGCTCATGATTTTTTCAACAGGGGAGTATGATGTAGGAGCATCACTCCTACTCAGCAGCGCATTAGCAACCAGTGCAGTAGCACACATGGATGGAGCAGGTCCCAAGCAGAGAGAAGGGCCAACCTTCTCATTTTGCATTTAAATCTCAAAATTTAATGTAATTAAAGTTTGTAATGCTTGAGGAAGAGAGAACCATTGTATTGTGTAAGGATAAGTGTAAATTTCCTTTAATGGGTCATAGTTTGTATAGATCTTGAGCATCGCCTCATATATGAAGACTGTAGATGAATATTTATTGTAATAAGCTTAGTGGTAGGAGGATTTTAATTATGATATGAAATCACTAGAATAGTATGGAGGGAAGGCTCGAGAAGCCAAGATTGTATAAGTCAATGTGTTCTATGATGTTAGTAGTTTTTGAAAAGTTGTAAAAAAAATTGTTAGAACAGAGAGAGGAGAAGAGAGAAGAACTAAGACTCTATTGCAGTCTAGTCTTGTAAACTTTGTAAAAAACATTCTGATTTTATAGAAAAGCATATTTCCCTACATGTGAATCTTTGTGTGTGTATTTTATGTGAATGAATGTTTACTGTACATATGCAAATTCCATGAGCAAAATTCTGTTCCCTTTGCAAGAATAGTTATAATTCCCTATCTGTGTGAATTTTTTAGTGTTCTGGGCTCTCAAGGCTAGTTAAAGGAGTGAACACTAGAGTTGTTGTAAAAATTTGAGAAGTCGGTGCAAGGATTGCGCTAGAACTCATTTAGGAGTTTTGTAAGTATCCTTTCAGGTGGGCACACGAGAATTAGTTATAAGCTTAGAAGGGATAGAGAAAGGAGTCCACAAAGAGAGCACAAGGAGTGTGCCTATACTTAGAGAAGTGCAAAAGCTCAGAAGGAAGAGAAATCACAAGGACTTCATGAAGGAACGATTTCAAGGGTATGTCAAGATCAAGAGAGATTGTGTAAGTTTACGTAGAGTGAGCGCAAGGAGTGCACCTATACTCGCAGGAGTATAAAATCTCAAGAAGGGATACCAGTGCAAGGAGTGCACACCAGAGTTACTAAGAACACTAAGAAGCTAGTGGAAGGAGTGCACAAAGCTAACATTTTGTTTAAGTGTTGTTAAAGCTTAGGAAGAAGAGTGTGGGTGCCAGAGGGGCATAAGTAGTCATCTGAAAGAACAAAGGGTTGAACCCTTTGAATTTTGAAGAATTCCAAGATAAGGGGAGATAGCACAAGTCTATGCCAGAGAACTTTCTAAGTTCCAGACTGCAGGAGAAGTGCAAGGAGTGCACATGAGAACTTATTACAAGTTCCAAGCTTAGGAGGTGCAGAGAAAGCAGAGGCCAAGAAATTGACCCTGTAGAGGAGAGATCAAAGGAAAAGCCTTTGAAACCTTGAGAAAATTCCTTCGTTGGAGGGAAAGTAGAGCAGCAGAGAAGAAGAATCCAAAACAATCATTGGATTGGTTGTGGAAGCATATCTAGGTCATTGGATCAAAACCCAGACAAGAGCAGAAGCATCGCTGAGAAGATCAGATCCTGGTCGTTGGATCTGCGCATGGGCGAACATGATCCATAGATATCATGGATTTGGACATTCGACACTCTGGGAGAAATTGGTTCTTTTATTGCCAGGAGGATAATTTCCCGAAGTACCAAATTCTGGAGTAAATCTTAACCGTTGGTTGTCTGGTACACATGTCAGCAGATTATTGAGTATTCAGAAATTAGGTAATTCGGATGATTGTGAGTCAAAGTTTCTTTGGCGTGAAAATTCCCGAAGTCCGAAGTTAATCCCGACCATTCATTTTTGGGTACACATGGACCATGGATCTCCTCCCTTTTCCAATTTGACATTCAACAGTTCGGGATATTAGTGTTGATTAGAGCCAGAAGTCTTGAAGATGAGAGTTCCAGAGTTAATCACAGTCGTTGGTTGTGGGAGGAATGTGATTCGTTGATTTCAGTTTGATGTTTGGCAGTTCATAGGTATTGCATGTTGGAGGCGTAGAAAGTTCCCAAGCCCGAAGTACTATAGTTTATCATAGTCATTGGTTGTTGAAGAAGCATGGACCTTTGATCCTCAAACTCTCCAGGAGTTCGCCAATTCGGAGTTTAGGATATTTGGAGAGAGTTGTTGTTAGATATTCTGAAGCCCAAAGTTCTAGAGCACCAGAGTAACAAAGCTCCAGATAGTTCCCATTCAAGAGTTCGCTAGTTCGGTGTTCGAGAGAATTGGAGAGTGTTGTGGTTAAAACTCCTGAATCTTGAAGTTCCAGAGCACCGGAGTAACGAATCTCTAGATAAGAACCTTTTAGCTAGGTGCTTGGTTCTATCCCACAGTCATATGAGATTTTCCTCTAGGGAAAAGGGGCTAGCACCCGAAATTTGATTCTAAGGAAAAAAGGGCTTAATGTAAAGCACCTGTGGGTTTTTGGTTGGACATGCATAATAAAATCAGAAGGGCCTATGTACATTTGAATGGATCCAGTTGGGATCCAAGAGCTAATTCGACTCTAGAAGAAGATCCTAATACTAGTAGGTTGCGTGATCCCCCAAGGAGGGGTGGGGGTTTTCATCAAATATCCTTCACTTTGTCACAGAATGTGAGGTGTGCCAATGTAATAAAGGTGAAACTATAAAGTCTCGAGGCGCCCTACAACCCCTACCCATTCGATCTTCTTCTATATGGACATAAATATCGATGGATTTTATCGTGGGTCTTCCTAAAGATGGGAACAAGTCCTTTATCATAGTGGTGGTTGATCTCCTCTCCAAGTATGATCATTTTTGTGCATTACCCCACCCTTTCACATCGGAACTAGTAGCACAAGTTTTCCCTGATCATATTTTCAAGTTACATGGCATGCCCACCTCTATTATATCTTATCGTGACCCAACTTTGTCCAGAACATTTTGGAGAGAGTTGTTTAAATTGTAGGGCACCCAACTGAACATGATCACAACTTATCATCCCTAGTCTGATGGCTAAACAAAAGTGGTAAAAAAATGTTTGGAAACCTACTTGTGGTGTTTTGCTTCGAACAAACAACACTAGTGGGTGCAATGTCTCCCCTTGGAAGAATGGTGGTACAATACTTCCTATCATACAACCACTAAAATGATCCCATATTAAGCAGTGTATGGTCAATGCCCACCTGCAGTCACTACCTATCTTCCAGGAACATAAAAGGTACACTCTATTGATTCAATGTCACAAGGTCTCACAACCACCCTAGAAACTCCACATGGCCCCAAATCAGATGAAGAAACAAGTGGAACAACATTGTTCAAAAAGGGTTTTTCGGGAAGGTGATTAGGTGTTTCTCTGGCTCCAACATTACAAGAAAATATCTCTCAAGGCCCAGGGAAATCACAAGTTGGCACCCAAGTTTTATGGGCCCTACCATATAATCAAGCATATTGGTTCAGTGGCCTACAAATTGGCCCTTCCTTCTACATCCAAAATCCATTCGGTGTTCCACATTTCATGTCTGAAGAACATGGTGGGACATAATTGCACGTTCCAAACCATCCTTCTCGAATAAGATGAAGAAGGCTCCCTTTGGATCCAACCATAAGCAGTCCTCAATCACCGTGAACATCATTTGTGTCACATAACTATCAAGGAAGTGTTGATCAAGTGGAAAGACACATCACCAAAGGATGTGACCTGGGAACCAACGACCATACTCCAATTGTTTTAGTACCTACAACCTTGAGGACAAGGTTTATTTTGAAGGGGGAGGGCATGTTAGGATCCAATCCTAACTGCTCTCCACGGGTCATTAGTTAGTAGGATATGTTTTGTATGTAATAAAGGCCGACATTAGTTAATAAGGCCTAATAAATAAAGGATAACAAGTCAATTTAAGAATACCTAAAAGAAGCTTCTGCTTCTAGAAAGATCTTCCTCTAGAATTTTCCTTGCAAGGTAGAATTAGTATAAATAAGAGTAGGGAACATTGGAAATTTATTTCTTGGATATTATTGTAGTAGAGCTCTACTCTGATGGAGGTTGCCCCCTCGAAGAGGAAAGTAAACATTTCTATCATTAATAAAGGTGCTCTTTCTGGTGTTATTCTGGTATTATTATGATATTGTTTTGGATATATCATTGTTGTTTTGTCATTTCTTGCTAAATATTTATGTTCTGCATACTATATTATATTTGGAATATTGCATAGCTCAGTTCATGAACGGAGGTTAGAGTGTAATGCTCCTTGGTATTCATCAATTTTGTAAGGTAAGGCTCAGAGTCTTGGCTACTATTACTCTTTGAGTTATTTCCAATTTCCTTCTTGGGATCCTTGGAACTTTCTTCCATTACTTGACATAAAGGGGGTCATTTCCCACACATAACCATGTAACAAAATCTCCTAAGAAATCATTTTATTTATGTGTTATGTTTGCATTTTTATAGATTGATGCAAGTGTATGAAATGGTTATCTTTGTGTATATTTGAGTTTCTAGAAGAGTACTTTTATTTTCTTCATGATATTTTAGTAGATTTTTAATGGATATTTCTAGTTCTGATCTTGAATGTTGGTATAATTGTTGGATTACTGAGAGGGGGGGTGAATCAATAATAGCGCAATTATAATCCTTTTTATCCAAATAATCCAATTGTTATATCAATGTAGAATTATTATCCAATAATTAACAATAAGAAATGAACAATCACACACATACACAATACACCAATGTTTTACGTGGAAACCCAAATCGAAAGAAAACCACAATTTTTTTTTTCTTATATGTCTTGAAGAATTACATTCATTGGAATCACCAACTTCCTTTGTTTTCTAGCTGCAACTGGAAGGAGGCTCCAACCCCCTAGTTTCTCAGGCTAAAACCTGAGGGAAGCTCCAACTCCCCAATTCTCTGGTTACAACCAGGAGGCTACAACCCCCTATGTTCTCCAGCTACAAACGGAAGGTGGCTACAACCACCTATCCTTGCCCCATCCAACTACCCTAAAGTAGAAGTAGAATGATGGAACCACTATCACACTATCACTGTGAGATATACCGTTGTAAACCTGTACCAATAAACCTGAACCATGCATCAACCTGTACCTCAACCTGTAATAAACCTATACCATAAACAAGTGCATCAATCATGCACCAACCTGTAATCAACCTGTAGCATAAACAAGTGCATCCAACCATGTACCAAGTATGTACCAATCATGTGTCAACTACTCATCAACCATGACTCATCAATATGTACCAACATCATCAACTATACACCTCATGTATGTGTCAACTCATCAACTACTCGTCTCAACCATGTACCCAACATGTACCTTAACCAAAATCCCTCATCAATTTCATCATCCAAATATGATTTGTAACTTTGTAATAGACCTGGTGTATATAATCACATTCTTGCAAACCTTCCTTAACTTTAACAACAAGAGACTAGCATTTTCATCAAACTTTTCTTTAGTCTCACAAGACTGGTTTTGGATTAGTCAACAACCCTAACTTGAAATAATCAAAACTTTGTACCTATAATGAATAAAGATCTGAAACTGATACACAATTTTATTTAGTGTTTTTTATGCAATTCCTCCATATATCACTACTTGGAACCTCTCAAAAAAAGATTTATAGCAAAAATGACATACCTTGTTGAATTATGGCTTATTCTAGAGAGAGACCTTGTAGAGAATTACCCTCATGTAATATTTATTGAATACATCTGAAACTATTACAAAGAATACTACAGATTGTAATCTAATCCACACATTTGGTATTACTCAATTTGGATCTGTTATGAATAAGTTATGCCATTTTTACCCGAAACACCTGTTTTAGACTAGTTTCAGGACTAGCCACAAACCCTATTTTCCACGGAGTGTAACTCCAAAAGTACAATGACCCACAAGCTGAATTTTTTACCATAGATACTTGGATATGTTTACTCAATGTCATATAAATTTCACGGTCTGAATCATTCTATAAAAAAAAGTTATTGTGAAAATGGTGAGATGACCTGTAAATAACATACCTTAGAAAGCATCATCATAGGAATTTATCCTTCCTTGAATTTCATCTTTATTTTCTTCACCTTTCCTCAGAAATTTGGCTTAGATATCATTTGGTTACCTTATACACCTATATATATTCAATATGCTCAAGTGTGATGTAAAATGAGAGATTCATGCCTTTTATTTATACTCTCCAAGTAGCTTCCTTAAAAACATCTTCTAGGTCACTTTGCCCACTTTCCTTATTTTATGGTTAACCCACTTCTAATTTCTCCATTAAATTTATTATTTAAATAATTTATTTTGTATTCACTTTGAATTATAATGCACTCATCACTTCACTTTATTATTTACCTTTAAAATCTCTTAAACCACTTTGACTACTTTGACCTTTCAGGGCTTTTAGATGACATATGAGGGTCCTCCAACTTCGTAAGGCCATAAATCTCAAACTGTGAGGAGTTATGTGACATTAAACATACCACCAGAAATGGAATGACATGTACTATGCATATATAATAGTATTACCTAAAAATATATCAAAACAAATACCGTTATCCATCAAGCAAACTTGGGCCCATTACCCAAACCTGGGTTCTCCAATTTCTCATGGCCATAACTCCTTAACCGTGAGGAATTATGTGACGTTCCACATACCACTGGAAATGGAATGAAAAACACTATCCATCTAGGATAGTTTCACTAACAAATTCATTGGTATTCATTTCATTATTCCATAAATAATCTTGGGTTCTCTAACCATACTTCTATAAACTCAATTTGCAAAATGTCTTCCTGTGAGGGATTTCACCATAAGGGGACCACTTTGGAGTTCATCCATTTGTAATTATTATCAACCATGACAAGACAATAATGAGTCATCTTTACATCAAACAAAATTGAGTCCATTACCCAAACCTTTGTGCCACTGGACTTTCTTCAAGGGTTGAAATCAATGATAACCAACCTTAATCAACAATCTCCCCCTTTGGCATTGATGGCAACACTCTGATGCAATACTAAAATCATTTCATGCAATACTGAAGTCATATCACTCATGCTCCCCCTGGAACCATGACTCTGTCCTCTACATCTATGTGACCATTTCTCCCCCCTCGAACTATTCCTTTGTCCTCTGCATCCAATGAATCTCTCCCCCTTTGTCATCAATCACAAAGGTATATTTCCATCTGGGGTTGCTCCCCCTAACTGAATTTTCCTCTTTATGGTGCTTCCTCGTGTACATCTAATACATATAAGATAAGCATTCAAAAGCATTCATTTTGGAGTATAAATAACTCTGAGTCTCTGGCGAAGATACTCAAAGGCTTCCCATGGAAGTGGTTTTGTAAAGATGTCTGCCACTTATTCCTTTGTTCCCACATACTCAACTCTGATGCTCTTTTTTGCAACCTGCTCTCGTAGAAAGTAATACTTGATTGGAATGTGCTTTGTATTGGAGTGCATCACTGGGTTCTTTGAGATACTGATGGTGCTTGTATTATCACAATAGTTTAGAATGGGCTCATCATAGTCAATCTGTATATCTGTCAAATTTTGTTTCATCCAAAGAACCCGTGTACAAAAATATGTTGCTGCAATATACTATGCCTCGACTCTAGATAAAGATCATGATGATTGTTTCTTGATTAGCCATGATACTAAAAACTCACCCAAGTAGAATGTTGCTCCATTGGTGCTTCATCGGTCATCAATACAACCTTCCCAATCTGCATCTGTGTAGGCAATANTGGTGCTTGTATTATCACAATAGTTTAGAATGGGCTCATCATAGTCAATCTGTATATCTGTCAAATTTTGTTTCATCCAAAGAACCTTTGTACAAAAATATGTTGCTGCAATATACTATGCCTCGACTCTAGATAAAGATCATGATGATTGTTTCTTGATTAGCCATGATACTAAAAACTCACCCAAGTAGAATTTTGCTCCATTGGTGCTTCATCGGTCATCAATACAACCTTCCCAATCTGCATCTGTGTAGGCAATAAGTGATATATCCTTTCCTTTTGGATACCATAATCCAAACTCTTATGTTCCTTTGAGATATCTGGAAATCCTCTTCACTGCTAATACATGCGATTCCTTTGGTGCTGCTTGAAATTGTGCCACCTGTCCAACTGCCTGCATTACATCTAGTCTAGATGTTGTCACATATAGTAGGCTACCAATCATTGACCTGTATTGCCTCTGATCTGTAGACTTTGAATCATCATCTTTGCTCAACTTGCAACTAGTTTACATGTGAGTGATAACTGGTTTGCAATCTTCTATCCCGAACCTCTTTAGCATTTCTCTAATATACTTGGTTTGAGAAATAAAAATTCCTTGGTTGCTTTGACGTATCTAAACTCCCAAAAAGAAAGATATTTCTCCAAGTAATGACATTTCAAATTCATTCTGCATATCCTTTGAAAATTTCTGGCTTAATGTTACACGACAAAATTGTTCAGACGGATAAGTGTCGCATTGTCCCTGTCAACTGTCGTAAATGTTGCATCTTCCCTGTCAACTTTCGCAAGTGTCGCAAGTTGACCATTGGTGTCGCAAATGAAGGTCGGACATGATACCATGATAACGACACTAGGGAAGCACTTATGCAACATCACCTGACTCATTTGGAGAAAGAGAACTGGTTCACTGGGATCAAAGGAATCTTGACACCTGAAAGGGGCCCTGAAACACTGATTTGGAAGGGGAGCGCTGCCCTACTATAGCTGCAGAAGCACTGGCGCTCCTCTGCTATGATTCAAGGAGTGTTATAACGCCCCTTAGGCCCTTCTGGAAGAGCGCTACTCACTTTGAGAGCGCTGGCGCTTTGCCAAGGCACAACAAGAGCGCTACAATGCTCTGACACCCCTTTTGGAGGAGCGCTCCCTAATCTGGGTCAATTGTTAGCCCATTGAGAAGAATATGGAGGAGAACATTCGAGATTAGGAGGCTGTTGTACTCGAATTCTTGGTCTCATCAACAAATCCCTGATCTATGGAGGAGGTTCCCAACTGGTTCTAAACATAACTCAAGAGGTTAGGTCCTTCCTAATCTATATAAACAGGCTCTTTGATGGTGGAAAGGAGAAAGAATTGGATATGTGAAACTTATGATCTTGGAGGAAACTTGCAGTTAGCCAAAGAAGATTGATCATTGAAGCTGTTGTCATCCAGGTCTTGGATCTTTCAGGCAAGGGTTAGACGAAGAGGACTTGACGAAGCTGTCGCATTCGCATCTACGATTGTAAGTACTGCTGTCGTTATTCTCATTAATATGACATGCTTGGCCTGTTTCTTTCTAGTTTGTGTCTGACGTTACATGAACTTATTATTTAATGATAGATCTGTTTTCAAGCTAATGTCAATAGAGTAGGAAGTGGTTGTATCNACTTATGATCTTGGAGGAAACTTGCAGTTAGCCAAAGAAGATTGATCATTGAAGCTGTTGTCATCCAGGTCTTGGATCTTTCAGGCAAGGGTTAGACGAAGAGGACTTGACGAAGCTGTCGCATTCGCATCTACGATTGTAACTACTGCTGTCGTTATTCTCATTAATATGACATGCTTGGCCTGTTTCTTTCTAGTTTGTGTCTGACGTTACATGAACTTATCATTTAATGATAGATCTGTTTTCAAGCTAATGTCAATAGAGTAGGAAGTGGTTGTATCTCGTCTTGTCCACAGCTTTCAGCGAGGAGAAAAAGATTGGAGCGCAACTCGGAGCGTGCAGGGACAAACGTCGATAAAAAGGTACTTCTATCATCCTTCCTTCTCGTGTATTAGTTTAGATAGATTCGAAAGAAA
>JASDQU010587875.1:67409-95682 GCA_032191745.1 Picea mariana | reverse complement strand
AGCGGAAGCTCACTTGTCGTTTATTTCTTTGCATTCTCCAAGTTAAGTTGGCATTTCTTTGAATGGGATGGTTCATTGGACGATCTCAACCTTCATCTTTCTTCAAAGGATTATGCCAAAGAGACATAGTTTTCACGGATTTACTAAGTTAGTTTTCACTTCTGCGGGCTGGTAAGGTCATTTCAACTGCTACAGCTCTGTGTTATCCTCCCATCTTCTGTTAAGATGGCACATGTAAACAAATACTAGTATTCTCTTTAAAGGCATTATGGAATAAATTAGCGTAACAAATTCCTTTTCCTTAATAAATTAAGGCAAATTCTTTTTGTGAGAAAATCCTAAAACTCTGAGTTTGGGTGTAATTCATTTCTTGTTTTATGATGCTGGCCCATATTAAGTACCTCTCCAAAGAGGCCGCATTGAGTTTGGGTGTAATACGTTAAAAAATAATCGCTTTTTGCTTTAAAGTGCTATCAAAACGCAAGTTGTTTGGATGATCGAAACATAAAAAACAACGTTCTGTATTGAGTTTTTTTTTTTCATAATTATATAAATGATGATTATTTCTGACTGTTTTATGTTATCTTCTTAATTTACTTAATCATGGTGTGTCTGTTTAGTTCCAAAGTACATTGGAAGACATTCACTTACTAGGATATCTGATTTTCTCTCCTTGTGTATATATTTTTCTGGTTTTCTACTTAAATTAGTTTAAATTAATAATATTAAGATTTTCTCTTGGGTGTAAAGTTTTGAAAGTGTTCATATAATAATAATAATGAATATTATTTAATATAAGATAGATTAAGTTTACTATATTTGTTATTGTGTGAAGTGGGGTTTTCTATAAATTCCTTTCATTTTTTTAACTTAGAGTTTACACATATCATTTAAAAAAAAAAAAAAATATTGAGTAAATAAAAAAGCAATGTCCAATCTAATTTAAATTTTAAAAACAAAGAAAAATATATATGTATTTCAATGATTTCAATTAAAGATATTATGAATAGTGAACAATCTACTTAAGTATCCAACTTTGGAACCTGATGAAATTTTTTGTCTTCTTTGCATCAAACCCTTCATCTTGAGAAGAGGTGCATACGTCCATGGACTGTGTCTCATTCCAAGAAATTTGAAAGGAGCCACCGTTTCGCCTTACCTGCCAGGAGACCATAGTGGTCAACAACTTATTCTGGCTTTCCATAGGTTCCAAACGTTTAATAATTCTTCTGAAATCACCCTTGGGTAAGATATTGAATAGAAATGGAACGACAACGTTGCTTAAGAGATTCGTCCACCAAATCCTCCCAGCTAGAATCAAGCAAGGGAGTGAGATGAGAGATGCCATCATTGGCTAAACAGTTTGAGAGTTTGTTTTCTTCTCTTCTACCGTTCAAGGTGATGGGACCAAAACAAATATTGAATGGAAATAGAATGACAATTTTGCTTAAGAGATTCGTCCACCAAATCCTCCCAGCTAGAATCAAGCGAGGGAGTGAGATGAGAGCTGCCATCATTGGTTAAACAATTTGGGAGTTTGTTTTCTTTTCTTCTAACGTCCAAGGTGATGGGACCAAAAATGTTTTTAAGGACAGGTTGAAGGAGGTATAAAAGGGAATATAACCACCGATTAACATAATTTTTTTTTCTAGGGAATCCATGTTGAAGACGGGTGAGAATGTTGATAGTTAGTTGAGAGTCCCCTTCAACTATACCTTTTGAGAATCTTTGACAATGAGTAATTCACATACCGTGAAACAAGTCCCAAATTTCTATCACATTATTGGAATTAATATCGATGAATCCCGAGAAAAATGGAATGACTAAAATCGTAAGATCTCAAGAGGTGCTCTAGGTATTCTCCATCCTTATCTCCACCAAGTTTTGGCACCCAATGAATGGTTAAGAATTCGACTGTCTCTTAATCCCAGACCTCCCTTGAACTTGGGGCGACATATAGTGCTCCAAGAAACCTGTTCCCACTTCCTAGCAGAATTGGTGCTCCAAGAAACCTGTTCCCACTTCCTTGATAATGTGTTTGGGGGATGAAAGTATCAAAAATAGGTAGAGAGGAATAACTTGCAGAACAACTTTGAGGAGAGTAAGTCTACTTAAAATATTTAGCGAGCGGAAAGTCAAACTAGCCAAGTTTTTATGGAGACGAGGGAGGAGCTCTTCCCATGAGGGATTTCTAACACTTGTCTCTAAGAGAGGAGCACCCAAATATTTGGATGGAAGGGAGATCCTAGAAAATACTAGGATGTGGGAAACATGAATTTGGATGAGAAGAGAAGTGTTAAAAAAGAATATCTAGGACTTAATATGGTTGATGGAGGTTCAAGAGGTGTCCATAGAATCATCTACAATATTTTTGAAATATTTGGCCTTGCATGCAGTAGGATTTCCCATTAACACATGGTGTTATCCCAAATTGGTTGTGAGAGAGGGAAAAAGGGGAATTGTGGAGTGAAAGACCATGAAGATGCTAAGGATGCAAACATGACTTTTAAGTTGCAATCGAGACATTTTCCCATAAGGATAAATAGGAAAGGAGAGAGGGGATCACTTTGAAGGTTACCCTGGGAGGGATGAAAAGGTGGGGAAAGAGTGTCATTTATAAGGATGGATAAGAAGGATGAGGAAACGATGGATACGACCCAAGAAGGGATCATTTTAATGATGGAAATTTATTTTAAAATGTAGAAACCTTGGTGAATCTTACTAATCCTTCACATGCAAACTATAAATGTTTGGCAATATTTTTTAAAAAATATTCAAATTTATAAGGATTTATATATTTTTTTATAAAATTTTGGTGCTTTTTAAGGTAAAATAATTTTATCATATAGAATTTGGGCCAATCATTTTTAAAATAACAAATCTCCTTTTTGGAAAAACCATGAAAAATTAGCCCATGAAGGAAATTTAGCCCCTAAAATCATTTGTGGACCCAAGTAACCCAAGAGGCATGAAAACCAAAGCCTAGTAGAATTTCCCTAATGTATTGACATGTAATCTTTTGAAGGTCTTTAACATGTCAATTTTAATTAGTGTTCTCTAGGCTTTGGTGGTATTGAGAGAGTGGATTAAATATTTAGCTAGAAAGATGCTAATCATGATTTTATTCTATTCTACATAGCTAGATTGTTTTGGTCCAATTCGAATTGTGATAAGAGGTTTGAGGTGAGAAGTAAGAATTTCTGTGATGATACTGTATATAAAATTGCAAAGGGAAATATGATTAAATTGAGAAGGATTAGTTGTTTTCACCTCATTAGGAATCATAGTGATAAAAGTGGCATTTAACACATGGAGGTTGCTCGACATTCTTTCTGGTTTGGAAACTAGGGCCCACACATCCATTTTAATAATTGTCCAACAATGAAGGAAAAAATATGAGGTAAATACATTTGATCCATGGGACTTTCTCAAAGCCATGTTCATGATAGCTTATTAAATGTCCAATAAGGCAATGTGTTGTAGAAGGAATTATTTATTCTCTTTAGTCAAAAGTTTCAAAATATGGCATGTGATAGAATGTATGGTAGTAGATTGATTAGGTTGTGATTCAGAGAGCATGTTTTGAAAAAAAGGAAATTAATTCTTTCTCAATTTAAGAATGAGAGTTGAAATTGTTACCTTGTGTCAGTTTAAAGCAGGTATTGCAATTGGTTTGTCAACATTAGACCAACGATCTATGGAAAAATTTGGTGTTTGTGATTTAATTTTGTGTTGATAAAAATCAATGATTGTTACAATGGTTTATTCTCAATATTGTCTTGATTCACCTCGGGGTAAATATATACTTCAGAGTTGGTAGCTATCACAATTTTTGTGTTTGTATCTAGAGTATGGTTATGGACCTTATTTTTTATTTATCTTTTAAATCCTCTTATGTTTTTCATTGGCGGTCCTGTCCAAGATTTTTAATATCAACTCACAGAAAAGTGGATTTGGGATCAAAAGGATATCAAGTTGCAGTGCGTATATTTCTATTTTATACTAAACATTGTTTTGATTCTCCTGGGGATAAATATGTAATTCCGACAAAATCTGAACTGGCCTCCATTGCAATTTTTTGTACAATTTCCGGGTTGTGATATTGCTCCCCATACCCATAAGGATCGATATGTATTTTTTTAAATACTTATAATTTTTTTAATTAGTTATTGAAATTTAGGCAATATTTAGCTATTGAAGTTGTTTAGTGACAATTGAAGTAATTTGGTCATTGTTGTATGTAGGTTTTGAATCACTTTAAGACCGAGAGTCCATGGCTGAGACCTATACAAGACAAGTGAATTCTACCAAAAATATCCTCTTCTAATTTCTCAGGCGTAAAATCAGAGTGTCCATGGTTGAGACCTATACAAGACAAGGGAATTCTCCAACCAAAACCAACTGATTTTTCACCTGAGAAATTAGAAGAGGATCTTTCTGAAGAATGTTGCTTGGTATAACAGATTGTTCTTGGCAAAAGATAAATGGTAAGGCATTGACGAGAGTTTGTAGAGTTTAGAGTGATAAAATCTAGTTTTATTTTTATTAGATTTGTAAGGCATTAACAAGAAGGGTTTTGGCTCTGAAAGCTACACTGTGAAAAAAAGAAGCATTTCCAATAGATTTGTATGATTTGAGAATTGAGCTTTTATAGGATTTTCATTAGAAGGTTGAGAAAATGAAACTGCTCAACAAAAACTTTATTGATGATTGCTTGTTCCTAGACATGAAGTCTATCTTGATTACATTCCATTTGAGTCTAGTGACATTGCCATAGTTTTGAAGCCTATGTTTGAATCTCTCTGTAAATATAATTTTGTGGTGTTGCATGACTTGTTGGTCTTTGGAATTACATATGGATTGAATGGGAATACCCTATACATGTGCAGGATGTACACATTTTAACAAGGTTGTCTATGGAGGGGGAATATGTCTCCCATGCATTTCAAGTTATGAGGAAGCATGGTCTCAATAAGGATGAACCTAGCCTATATCATAAGTATGGTACATATAGGAGAGGTTGTGGTGCCATCATCTCATTGATTAATAACCCCGAGGGACATTTTTCTTGCTAGTTGATTTCAATCCATCTCATGTGTAAATACACCAAGGAATAATTCAACCTGGATGCCCAATTTGTCTCTAAATTATGTGTGTAGGGAATTAAATTGAAATGGTTTAAGTTATTAATAGATGAATTCTTTCAGGCATGTGCTAATGCCCACACATAATCCATCTAATTCATATTTGGATATCCATTGGTTGCTTTTGGGATGTGGAAATGGAATCCCCTGTAGGGAAGATAACTTCATCCCATGCCCAATCAACAAATTCTTTCATTGCAATTTGATGCTTGGAAGAGTTGGAAGGAAAATAAGATTTTTTCATTCAATGCGGCCACTTTCAACGAATGGTATGACTAGATGGTTCGAGTTACTAAACCCATTTTGTGAATCCCATAGGTGCTACAAGTGAATAAATTTTGGTTTGGTATGAACATGGACAATACATTTATGCGGTCATGAGGGACTAATGTTGATAAATTCCATGCCATTTATTTTTCCTATTACTTGATAGAATCATCTTTTGATAAATTCCATGCCATTTCTTTGCCCCATTTCCAATTGCAACAACCAATCCATCTATGCCTTTGTTGAAGATTGAGCCAACCGATGATTTTCTCAGGGATCTTGTAGAATTTGGCAAACGGAATGGGATGGTCAGTGTTGAAGAAACCTTTTGTGCCTTTTATTAACTTGAGAAAAATAATGCCTCACCTCTTTTCAACAATTTTTTTTTTTTAAATATTCAGGTCCGTCGGTCTTCCGACTACTACAGGTCAAACTTTCGATGAGAAATGCTCCCGGCAAAGTGTCGGAACTACAACACAATCATCAGTCATGTCAGTGGGATAGCATCGGAATATTCGTCAGTAGACCAACGAATGTCATCGGTAGACCGACGAATGTCGTCGGTAGTTTTTCGGTTGTCCTTTGAAATTAAATTTTTAAAGGTCGTCGGTCATCAAACGTTAGTGGCGTCGGAATACCGACGATAGTCAAACATTGAAAAAACCATGGGATATTTTTTGACGCCTGTTGATCCCTCATAAGCAGCGGTTGAGCAACATCAAACGTCGGGGGTACCAAAACAGGGCCTCATAAATTCTGTCCATTTAAAGTAGTGAGTGTAGCTATGGCTAGGCTCTCTTTTTCCTCTTCAATGGATAAAAATATCTCTATCATCGGACATGAGACAAGGACCTACTTGTGTCCTTGTCACCTAGGGTTTTTTTTCAGCAATAATCATAAATACATGAAAGAAATTAAACTACAACCATTCATTCAAGAAGTTTTGCAGAAAAATACTTACAATTCACGAAGAAATAAATGTGCAAACCCTAGTTGTAACACCTTCCTTCAAGAGAGAAACCAAAATATGCCAAAATAGCCTTCCTTCAACAAGTCCGCATCACCCAATTATCCAATAACCCAAAATAGGGTGCTAATTTTAGACCTCACTAATGAGTGAGTTAGTTGTGATGAAAAAATGAGAGTGAAAATCCCTCACTTATACAAAACCGTGACCTAATTTTACATTGTAGGTCACGTAAAAATGTTGACAAGGCAAAATTATCAAAATCATATTGTTTTACATTATATTGTAAAATTAAAACCCTAATTGATCTATAAAGAGATAAGAATCCCCTCTAACGGAGGCGTTATCCCTTTCTAGGGAAAAAAGGGCATCATGGAGCAAAACGTTAGCCCTCCTTGGGCTTCTCCAACCTTCCACACATGCGAATACTTCCCATTCTACCTCCCAAAACGTCAATACTATTGGATGATATCATGGCCATGATGGGTGACGTCTTAGGCCTTCCATAGCCAACGTTCCACTGAAAGAGGGAAAATCCCTCTAGGTCAAGCTCTCTCGGGGTGACTATGGTGGGATGTCCTCTTATTCTCTAGTGCAAAGACTCTGATCAACCTCTGCCCTGTCTCTGCCCCCTGATGGGGTCTCACCATCCATATGGTGGGATATTCAGCCTCATGGAGGTCTGAACTAATCATCTCCCCATGTGTACCGGTCCAAATGGTACATGTCCGTCAGGTGTGGTTCTGCGCATCAAAGGTTGTGCCCTCCATGGGCTCATTTGTCATAGGGATCACAGAAGTGTCAATCACATTTCATGATTAATATTATTAAACACATGCATAAAATCCCTAGTACATCAATCAATAGCTCAAAGACGTTACACAAGACTGCAATACAAGTCTAGGGAAAAAGACAAGGATTCCTATTAGGCTAGTGTCCACAGAAAAAGGAAAGTTCCCAGAGAGACCTCATCCAAGCCATGTAAGTGGATGATGTAGTCAGGGGATTTCCAAGCATGTGGGTGCAGTAAGGGCCAAGGATGCAACATGTTACCCTGGGTGCCTTTGTAGAAGGCGAGTTGTCCCTGCATGGATGCATTGTTTCCAAGCCCATTCTTGCCTTTATTCTTTTTATTCTTTTTATTCTTTTATTTGCCCCCTTTTTTTTGTTCAAAATCTAATCAAGGGACATTGCCTTGGAATGGTGAACATAGTTGACAGCGTTACCCACAAGTACTTTCGTAGAGATGAGAAGGGTGGCTCGTGATGAGACCCCCTTTCCCTTGGCCATGCAACCAAGAGGCACTGCGCTGGCATGGTAACCAACTAGTGGTAATGTCATATTGCTAGGTACCCATGGACCTAATAGGATGGATCATGATGAGACCCCTTATCCTCTAATTAGGTCTTGTTTTATTATTTCTCCAGGTCACTCTTGTTTCTTGTTGAGAAGCTTTTTATTTCTTTCTCGGGGATCCGTGGGTGAAGCATCTTGAGGTTCATTTTTAGGCTTTTATTTTTTACCAGCTTTCTTTTACTTTCTGGGCCTTTTGCCCCTTCTTCCCACGAGGCAAGGTGCAGTCCTGAAATAGGTGAACCCAATGCTTGTATAAGGGGAATGGTATAGGTCAGTGGGAAACAAGATGTAAGAGTGGTGCTATGATGGGAGCAGACGATGGATTTTCAAAAATCCCCCCAGTGGCAAACCAAAACCTATAGACAGAGGCTTGCTAGGGCACCGTGTCAATCCCCCCAAACATGGTCAAGTGAGAAAATGTAAGATCCAAGTAGTCGTTAGAGATAACGGGAACCAGATGCATATATTTAAAGGTTTCAATGATAAAAAGTGACACATACCATGATACCTAGACCAATTACCTCATGGAGCAAGAACCTCCTCTAATACAGGACCAATCTGATGGTGATGGATGTTGTTGTTGTTTTCAAGACATAAGATGATGGGAGAAAAACATGGGCCCTCCAGGGCCATGCTCAGGTCAATCCTTCTCTCAACACTCCATGTCTGGGACCTGTGGGCCTCGATACATGATCTCCTAGTTGTCCCTGAAAAGTGGGGATAACATCTCGCTCCAACTCAAGGACATGTGCTCACCATAGATCCCATGAGAACCTCAACATATCTGGCATAACCTGCATACCTTCTCGATCTAGAAATAATTATTAGTAACAAAATTGGGGTGGTAATGCCACCCGGGTAATGCCACCCGAACATACATATATATATATGGACTAAAATACAGTAATCAATAGTGTAAGGAAAACTTACTTACCTATACTTACCTATTGGCTGGAATGTTTGGTGTAGTCAAACAACTAGTGAATCCAATCTAGAAATGTCCCACGATACCTACCTTTGTGCTTCATTGTGGACAAAAATAGTTATAAGTCAAGAACAAAAATGTCATGGGTTAGAACATATATCATATCATTGGAAATCATAAAGTCTACTCATGGAGGTGAGTGGGAGGGATAAAATCTTTCCAAGTTCATATCTAAGGAAAGCACTGAATCCACTTCCAGAAGGGGTCATGAAAAGCCCAAGGTTCAAAATACTGACTCAAAAGGTATGCACACTGGCGACCTAGGACTTTCTCACACCTTGAAGTCTGGGAAGCGATTTACAAGGATGTATCAGATGACTAGAAAACTCTCAAGGGAAGGTTGAAGCACTAAGAAGATAGACTTGGACTCGTAGTCTTCAACCAATGTTTGCATTCTAGGGTTTTACTAAGAGGAAACTCAAAGTAAAAGATATAATTCCCAAATATACCTTTAATGAAACAGTGAGGCAAAGTAATAATAGGTAGCTGGGGAAAAAGGTCATGAGAATCCTTCTTTAGGAAAACAACATTCTTACTCCTGTCAAAATCCAAGCATGGTGGTGGTTGATAGTCATATTCATAGGGAAAATCTAAGTGCTCGGGGGAATACTCATTGAAGGCCTCAAGGTAAGGCCAAAACTGATCAGTCAAATACAATACTTGGCCAACCTTGGGTGTTTGGGGAGCATTGATAAAAATCTCATCTCCTTGTTGCCACTGGTCAAGAGCTTGTTGTGATAATTGCAAAGGAAATACTTGGAGATGATTTTTTATGTCATAGACGGGATCCATATCATAACCAATTGCATTCCACCTACGTCTCCCAACATGTATGAACTCATCAAAATCAGCTATGTCAGTATTAGTATCATAACATGGAGGGTTCAAAACATTCAAAAGCTCTCCCATTTCCTCCTCTTTTTCCAAATCATAAAGTAGACAATTACCTGAATCTTGGAGAGGAGGGTAACTTACCTTTTCTTCTTGCACAGGAGCTTTAAGGAATTTGGAATATTTGGCATGCATTACTATATTATCCTTGTTTGTGTAGAAAAGAAAATGTTCTTCATTTGGGGATTCCATTTCTCCATCACTCTCTGAATCATGAAATAAGGTATCATCAAAATCCTGAAAAGGAAAGAAACTAACCTTATTGTCTTGATGTTGTGCAGGTGGAGAAGGCTTATGGATCACTTCATCAAGAGGAAGAGGGCATGTTGATACTTCATCATTGGATTGCGACTCCTCAACCGTGTCTTCAACAATCCCTTGTCGATCTGAGGCTTGTTCCCCTTCTACTTGGAGATCAATGATGAAGTTCTCAAGGGTAAGAAAACTCTCCCCATTGAGAGTACTTAAGGTAAAGAGGCATCCTATATCAAATGAAGATATCTTCTCCTCAATCACTGCAGCCATGTTGTAATCTTCATCGAGCATCCTTGGGGTTATCTTATCAAGAGGGAATCTCAGATATCCCAAAAGCACGAGTAAAGAGATGGACCAGGTATCTCTCCTCGGGATGATGACTTTCAGGAATTTGATATATCATGTTCTCAAATCTATCTTGGAAGTCTCTGACAGTTTCATCCTCATTTTTCCTT
This sequence comes from Picea mariana, assembly GCA_032191745.1. Classification (NCBI taxonomy): domain Eukaryota; kingdom Viridiplantae; phylum Streptophyta; class Pinopsida; order Pinales; family Pinaceae; genus Picea; species Picea mariana. The sequence goes on along the minus strand of JASDQU010587875.1, from coordinate 85,362 downwards.
ATATGCTCGAGTTCTTCTAATAGTATTGGGTTGTATTCCTACTGGATACCCCATCTCTCGAGAATGTTTTTCTCAAATTGCTCCATAGTCGTGATGCTAGCCTCGGGGAGGTTATCATACCATTCTTTGGCATTGCAACAAAGAGTGGCAGAGAAAAGTTTCATGACCACGTCTTCAGCATAATCATCGACCAGTTAGTATAGGAAGAAATTCCAGAAGTTTCTCAAGTGATAGTCAGCTCTCTCTCTATCACCACCAGAGAGTCCAGGGAGAAAATTTATGTATTCAAAGGGAATTTGTTAAGGGTACCCCGGGATTTTACTCATGTCTAAAGGTTTGTAGTTCTCGAAATCCCTATGTGAAGTCATCATTGGCTTCGTCATCAGTGGAGTCGCCAGATAGTTTTCTGGAAACTATCAAAGAAATAGGGAAAACACCCTAGTGGAGTCACCAGATAAGCTTGTAAGATAAAGGCTTTAGAGGAAAAGCTTACCGAAAAGTGTCTTCTGAGGAAGGTTTGACTCAGTGTTCCCCGACAATAGTACCAAAATGTTATCGCACAATTTGTAGCTAGGAAGAAAGGCTATAAAGTAGAAGGCCAAACTGGCGTAACAGGAACCTATCCCACCCAATGTCACCATGATGGGGAGGCTCTTTCTCTTTAGGGAGGTGAGGCCCAGGTGAGATGTCCCTGGTGACCTGGGGTTTTGAAGAGGCTAAAGGATAATGAGGTAATGACAGGTTTCCCCTTTCATAGACCACCACCAGAATAGATAGTCTGTCTTATATCCAACAAAGATAACCAAGTAGAATCCCTACCCAAGAACAAAGAAACAATAAACTTATATATGCAAGCTTTGGTTAGTACTTCATATATATCAAAGACTATCTGATATTCAATGTAAGAAATTTGAAAGTAAATGTTGACCAAGTCAATGTTTACAAAATAACATTGAAAGATAATGTCACTTCACCAATAGATACTAGAACAATATGACATTCAATGTAATAGACCAACACTTTACTCAATTTATGCCTAAAACCACATTCAATTTCTCACAAGATGAAACGTTGCTAGAATAAAGATGAAATATCCAATAATGATGTCAACAAATTAGGGTTAGTAAGGTTAGCTAGAGTTAGGGTTAGTGTATTTAGGGTTTCAATTCAAATGCTTTGAGAGAGTTTAGATCAAGTTCTTCTTCAACGTTTGAGGACTTCTAGATCAGTTCCTTAGGGTTTAATGGAGTCATAAATGAAGGACACACAAGTTGAAGGAGGACGACGAAGGACTAGAGGGAAGAGCTCTGAAGTAATGTCATGGAAAGGCCTCAGAGACAAAACCCTAGGGGAGAGAGGCACACTCTTGTGTTTCTATGTCAAGGCCTCATGCTCTCTCCTCCTTCCTTAGATGGAAAAAACAGCTAGCATGAAAGATAAAGTCAAGACAAGAGAGTCAAATGAGGGAGAGTGTTGCTACAACAAGGATCTATCATCAAACCCTAGAAGAAAATAGCCATAAGTGTAGATAACCTAGGCTTGGGACGTCTTCTCCTTCTTGAGCTCAAACAGGTATGGCTAGCAAAGGGAGAAAAGGAGAAAGGAATGTAGCTACAACTAGGCTCTCTTTTTCTTCTTCAATGGATGAAAATCTCTCTATCAGGGGACATGAGACACATACCTACTTGTGTGCTTGTCAACTAGGGTTTTTGTTCAACAATAATCATAAATACATGCAAGAAATTAAATGACAACCATTCATTCAAGAATTTTTGCAGAAACATACTTACAATTCACAAAGAAATAAATGTGCAAACCCTAGTTGTAACACCTTCCTTCAAGAGAGAAACCAAAATATGCCAAAACAACCTTCCTTCAACAAGTGCGCATCACCCAATTATCCAATAACCCAAGATAGGGTGCTAATTTAAGACCTCACTAATGAGTGAGTCAGTTGTGATGAAAAAATGAGAGTGAAAATCCCTCATTTATACAAAACCTTGACCTAATTTTACATTTTAGGTCAGATAAAAAGGCTAACAAGGACAAATTATCAAAATCATAATGTTTTACATTAAATTGTCAAATTAAAACCCTAATTGAGCTATAAAGAGATAAGAAGCCCCTCTAAGGGAGGCGTTATCCCTCTCTAGGGAAAATGGGGCATCCTGGTGCAAAACGTTAGCCCTCCTTAGGCTTCTCTAACCTGCAACACGTGCCAATACTACCCAGTCTACCTCCCAAAACATCAATACTACTGGATGAAATCATGGCCATGATGGGTGATGTCCTAGGCCTTCCAAGGCCAACGTTCCACTGAAAGAGGGCAAATCCCCCTAGGTCAAGCTCTGTTAGGGTGCCTCTAGTGGGATGCCCTCTTCTTCTCTGGAGCAAAGACTCTGATCAACCGTCATCCTGGCTCTGCCCCCTGATAGGGTCTCAACATCCATCTCGTGGGATATTCAGCCCCATGGAGCTCCAAACTGATCATCTCCCCATGTGTACCGGTGCAAATGGTACATGTCCGTCGGGTGTGGTCCTACGCATCAAAGGCTATGCCCTCCATGGGCTCATTAGTCACAGGGATCATAGAAATTCCAATCAAATTTGTTCATTATTATTATTAAACACATGCATAAAATCCCTAATACATCAATCAATAGCTCAAAGACGTTACACAAGCCTGCAATACAAGTCTAGGGAAAAAGACAAGGATTCCTATTGGGATAGTGTCAACAAAAAAAGGAAAGTTCTGAGAGAGACCTCATCCAAGACATGTAAGTGGATGATGTGGTCAGGGGATGTCCAAGCATGTGGGTGTATTAAGGCCCAAGGATGCAATGTGTTACCTATGGGTTCCTTTGTAGAAGGAGAGATGTCCCTGTCATGGATGCATTTTTTCCAAGCCCATTCTTTCCTTTATTCTTTTTATTCTTTTATTTTCCCTTTTTTTTTAGTTCAAAATATAATCAGGGGACACTGCCTTCGCATGGTGACCATACCTGATAGTGTTACCCACAATTACTTTCGCTGAGATGAGAAGGTTGGCTTGTGATGAGACCGTCTTTCCCTTGGCCATGCAACCAAGAGTCACTGCCCCGACGTGGTAACCAGCTGATGGCAATGTCATACTGCTAGGTACCCATCGAACTAATAGGCTAGCTCATGATGAGACCCCCTATCCTTTGATTAGGTCTTGTTTTATTATTTCTCTGGGTCCCTCTTGTTTCTTGCTGAGGATATTTTTATTGCTTTCTCATGGATCCTTGGGCGAAGCATCTTGAGGTTCATTTTTAGGGTTTTATTTTTTACCATCTTGCTTTTACCTTCTAGGCCTTTAGCCGCTTCTTCCCATGAGGTAAGGTGCATCCTTGAAATAGGTCAACCCAATGCCTGGACAAGGGGAATGGGATAGGTGAGTGGGAAACAAGATGTAAGAGTGGTGTTATGATGGGAGCGGACGATGGATTTTCAGAAATCCCCCCAGTGAAAAACCAAAACCTACAGACACAGGCTTGATAGGGAACCCTTTCAATCCCCCCAAACATGGTCAAGTGAGCAAATGTAAGATCCAAGCAGTTGTTAGAGATAATAGCTACCCGATGCATATATTTAAAGGTTTCAATGATCAAAAGTGACACATACCATGATACCTGGACCAATTACCTCATGGAGAAAGAATCTCTTCTGATACATGACCAATCTGATGGTGATGGATGCTTCTACTGCTGTCAAGACAAAAGATGATGGGAGAAAAACATGGGCCCTCTAGGGCCATGCTCAGGTCAATCCTTCTCTCAACATTCCATGTCTAGGACCTGTGGGCCTTGAGACATGATCTCCTAGTTATCCCTGAAGAGTGGGGATAACAGGACTCATTTTGGACATGTACAATTAGACAGTAACTCAAAAATAAAATATACTGTGGATAGTAAGGTTTCTTATAGGATGAATCAAGCAACAACTGAATTACATTGATAAAAAAATTCTCAAAGAAAGCTCATGGAAATGAAATCGTCATTCCAATACAATAAAATAAACAAGTGTAAAATTAATATTTATTACAAGTAACAACTTTAAAAGGCATACCTTTATCGACGATGATGAGGCGAATATGTCCTCCCGCGCGTTCACTCCGTCTAGATCTCGCTTTCCAACCAATGAGACCTCACTGGTAACTCCCAGCCAATGCTAGGGGTATTTTTATTCCCCTTGATCCCCTAGAGATGCAAAGGGGACACACACACAATACCAGATAATGATATCACCCAACTCACCTCACAAGATCGATCTACCACTCATTACCCGAGCTGGGTATCCTAACTCCTAGAAGTGAAAACTCAGTCAAGATAAATTCGATAGAGTAACGTTACGCAAGCCAAAAGGCTTCATACACCTCCTCCACCATCCCTTTTATAGAGTTTCTTAGTCATTAGTTTCCCAAAACCTCATTATATTCTTTTTTGCATTTATTTAATTAGGAAAAACCTCCCCCGTACACAAGTCACCCAATCCCTTAGTTGCACCAGAAGATCAATTTATTAATTAATTAAATTTGTCCCATTATTACCTTACAATTCTTAAATGACTTACTCCTTACTTAAATCCTAGTTGAGTTCATAAATAGACAGTTCCAAAGGCTAGACTCCTTACTAAGTTAGGCATTCCCCTTTTTCTTTAAGTTTCCCCTTTTCTTTAATTTTCCCCTTTTCCTTATGTTTTCCCCTTTTCTTTAAGTTTCCATTTTTCTTAAAGTTTCTTCTTTTTATAACTAAGTTCAGAATTAAAAGGTTTAGACAAAAACAACCAAATAGCTCTGTTATTAATGAAACCTTTATTAAAAGTTCCACTTTAATTATTAATGCTTGTATTTTCCTTACCCCCTTCTTGTTATATGTCTAATTAGTTTTTTTTGTTCTAAGGTTCTACCTAGACCTAGGTTTTAAATTCACTAGGCTTGGCGATAGTTCTTAAGGGAAAAATTAGTTATTAAAATTTACTTATCACGTCATTCATTTTAAGATTGACCAGGTCCTAAGGAGGCATAGTTTTCTAGGCACTAGGTTTATTAACTTACCACAGTTAAAATTGCGATGTTCCCTTTGGGACACACTACATGCTCCAAGGGTTCCACTCACCTCTTTCGGTCTTATTTGTGCGATGTTCCCTTCAAGACGCACTACATGCTCCAAGGGTGCCACTCATCTCTTTACTGAATTTGTTAGACGTCAAACCCCTGGAGTCAATACTCCATCAAGTGATCTTGTGGGAGACTAAGGGCCTATAAGGAATAAATACCCTTCCTTATTGTGTTCCCCTTAGATCATCGTGAGTGAATATCACAATTTGCCTTCATGACATCGTGGGTCTTCTCAAACTAGGTAATTGTTAACCTATAGTTCGATCCATGGTGAGAGTGATAGTAACTTGTGCTAGGGCTACTGCCACACCTCTCCCTCAATGTCTCTCGTTGTCATGTGTGACTCCTTTAATCCAAATGTGAGTATGGTTGACAAGTTATCTTCAGCCTGCATCCATCAATGAATCATGTCAGCAATAACAATAAACACCAAAATATCTAATCATATGTACATATGTCACATCAACAACATTCAAACCCTAACAATCCAATACCTGACTTGATTTGAAGTCCAAGGGGTTTCGTCGATGCCTCGACATCCTCAACATCCAGAGTTTTGCACACTCAGGAGAACCTAGTAAATAACACCTGGCTATGTAAATAAAACAAAAATAATGTATGATAAAATTAACAATATCTCATAATCATAAGAAAATCATCCAATCGTATGAAGAACCTGATCACTTGCACACAAGTTTTCTCAAAGAATAAGTTCTCTCAGTGCGCCCAAGAGAGGGATGTTACAAACCCTTCCTTATTGTGCATCTGTTAGAATCTTTGTGGGCAACTGTCTCAGTCTTCCCTCACGACATCGTGGATCTCTTGAACTAGGTAATTTCTAACCTACAATTCGATTCATGGCAGGAGTGCTAGTAGGTTTTGGCAGGGCTGCTTCCATACCTCTCTCTCAATATCTGGTTGTTGTGCATGACCCCTTTACTCCTTATGTGAACCTCATTAGAAAGAAATCGTCATCTTGCATCAATCAACAAAACACTGTCAACAATCCATAAACAACATCATAATATACCCTATCATATGTCACATATGCATAAATAGAAATACCCAAACCATATACTATCCAATCCCTGATTCGATCCAGAGTCCAAGGAGGTCCATTGATTCCATCGACATCCTCAATTTGTTGAGTGTCCTGCACACTCAGGAGAAACCCGTCAATAGCATCTTTCTATACATAGATATAAAATAACATAACATCATAATCCAACAACATCATCATCTAAATCCATAAGCAGATAAGTCAAATCATGTGCACACAATAGTGGGATGTTACAATTAAAAAATATATCTTATTACTTCGAGTTGCTGAAGACCTCCATAAAATAAAGAAAAAGAAAAAACCCATTAAACAATATATCTTATTACTTCGTTTTTCCCAAGACCTCCATACCATAACTTGGTAAAATTAATGCAATCATACTAACAAGAAAAACAATACAACTACCATGAAAAATTAATGTTATGGTTTATAGAATGGATTACAAATAATATAACATACCATAACTTGTTAAAATTAATGGAATCATACTAACCAGAAAAATAATACAACTACCAAGAAAATTCAATATTAGGGTTTATAGAATGGCATACGGATAATATACCAGTGATAACTCGATGCATCACTTTGGGCCAACCTGTATGAATTTGTCCTTCGTTGTCACGAGAGGGATTCCTTCTCCCACTTCTCTTCTAACGTATTCTAACTTTTGGAATCCAACGGATTTACCTCTGAAACCTCCCAACCTCTTTTAGGGAATTTTTTTTTTTCTGTGAGACCCCTATGCATAACCCCCCTTTCCCCAAATTTTTAGCTCAATATTCTCGATTACCTCTGGTTTTTTTCCACATAATTTTCCCCCTCTTCCTTGGATAATTTTTCACCTCTTCCGTGGATGATATTTTTCCTCTATGTTTCCCTAGATAATATTTCCCTCTTCACATGACACTTTTCCTCTATTTTTCCCTTCATTGTCTTTCCAGGTAGCCCCCCCTATATTTGTTTTTGGTTTTCCCCATGCAAAATCGCCCATTTATTTTTATTTCATAAATTCTTATTTTAGCATGACAATGTGGTGTACTTTTAATATAACCCTTTAATATTATTTATTTATATATCATTTATTTATTTTATTTAAAATTTATGTATTTTAATAAGCTCTAGTTTAAATTTTCTAGCAAATGAATCTTCTCCGACCATCTTTTCCAGGAACATTTTCCCACTACCCAAAATATGACGAGAAATTGTTATATCCTCATATTTGAGTGAATATTTATGTATAATTTGAGTGTCCTTGGGGTTTTCCGGCATGATCAATCCATTTATGCATTCAAAAATGGATTTTAAATAAAAAAAATAATGATTTCTTGAAGATTTATGTTGTCGAATTCTGACAAAAAAACTTGTTTCCTAGAACAGTTAGACAATGTGTTTTAATGCATTTCTTTATTAACTAAATTTATATAAACATATGTGTAATTAAATGAAAATATATTAAAATGCCCCTCCTAAGTGGGTAATTAACCACAACCCTTAATCCACCAAGGATTGAGTGTAAATACCTTGCTTGATTTGGGAATATGGAAACAATTCCTCACTCTTACTATGCAAACTCTTGTTCTTAATAAAACAATATAGAACTTGTGTCCTTTTCTCCATGACATAGGTACTAAGTGTGGGTTGGGGTGTAAGAATTCTAAACCTTTACTATGTGTCACATACCCATATATAAAAAAAATTATTTTTAATTATACATCAATAAAGCATTTTTGACTAAATAAAGTATAACATTCTTTCATATTAACTACCCAAATTATATGGTTAAAAAGTCAATTAGAGGTAAGAGTAATGCAAAATTACTCTTTTATTTATAAAAATGTTTCGTACAAATTACCAACTTTGCTTGTACCAAACTACAATTTTTGTTAAAAACATGTATCCCAAATATCATAGTGCAATTCATATGGTAACTACTAATCTTCATGTTTTTCTTAAAAAATTATGTTTTGACAACCTTTCATTTATTAGGCCCTTGTCGTAAACTTGTTTATCCTAAAGGCTTAGTTGGTGGAATTACCACTTGAATGCTAGGGTAAAGTAGTCGATGGTGGATTATATTTTTAAAAAAGTTTTAATGTAATTTTTATGAGGGGTTTATCTCGATCCCAACCATAACATTGAAAGGGTTATCTGATTCCCACAATCATATTGCAGGTTGAAATATTCTGATTGGAAAGGAAAATGGTCACATCGTAATCATGTTTAACAAGTCGGAGTTAATGAGGTTTTGACATTCGATAGCATATAAGTTGGAGGTTTTTAATGCTAGACTCAATGTATCAAGTATCTTATGTTTTTCCCCATCTTAATAGATAGGGGACGTGTAGGTGTACTCAAATACCTTAGCAGAGGAGGGAAATCCAAGAATGCTTGGTCTGTAATCCGAATCCCTCTAAGTAATCTTTCTTAATTTCTTTCTATTTGTGTCAATAAAAAATTGTAAGGCACTATACTAATTTCTATTTTTGCAAATAGGTGTTGGGTATGGTATCAATGATAGGAAGTTCACTATGGATAAAGGATTTTATACCACCGTATTTGAAGTAGTCATTTTTCTACCAACTGTGGTTCTTACGCCCACATTTTTGGTCTGTTAAAAATGTATTGGGTTTTCTTGGCAGTGTTATGCGAAAGTTGACTATGTAATGAAGCTTTTATACTTTAGTTAAATATTAACTCGTAAATGGCTATTCGAGCATGTATTTCATTCTTAATGGTATTTTTACCCTTGCTAATTCATAGGGTCTTCATGTTTATAACTTTGTGCACAGTTATATTATCCCTATATCTTTTTGTGTGGTCGGAAAGGACTCGAGCCTTATTTTCTATGTTCGAATGTACTTACTTATATTCCTTGTGGCTTTAAATAGCTATAGAACTCTAATTTTCTTATAAGATTATTTTGTCTATATAACTTATATTTCTTTCCTTGTACTTTATTCGATGACATTAACTTTTTCTATATTTTGGAATTCCTCTCTAAGGTAATAACAATAATCTATTTTGATTATATAAAAGTACTCTTTCATACCATAACTGGTTTCCTTGATTTTAAACTCGATATAGATATAATTCATTGTTTTTCTAGAATTTACTATGACAATCGTATAATGAAAACAATGGAAAGTGTCAACTTCCTAACTAGATTATCATAAATAATAGTATATATGTAAATTTTGAATTGAACAACAATCCAACAAAAATTTATTTTCCAAAATAGATTAAACAATGAATTGACTAAAATAAAATGGAAAAAGAACATGTAACAGATATTTTCTTTTTTGGAAAACACACGTCAAATGGGTTGTTCCTCCCAACCATAAATTAGAGCTACCACATAATCCAGATCCAATAACCTCACCAAGTGACTCACTGCAATTCGTAGGGTCTCAACCATTATGTGATGGATTCTATGTCATGTCTCCATTTCTCATTTTTCACATCTATTAAGAATGGTGTCACATTCTCTTTAATTTCATTACTTTTATATGTTTTTTTAGGTATTTGACACATGTAAGAGGCACATTCTCATTGACCACCTGTCAACATGTTCCTAAAATATTGATATTTTGTCTCACTTAAGTTGAGTTAACTCAACAACACTTCACCATTTGTCTCTCTTCTGCTCTCAGTTGCTAGTTCTCTTTTGGATCAACAAATTCTCTCTTTTAGCATTCCCACTTCACATGTGTTTCCTTTTTATTTATATATTTTTATTAATAAATCAATAATTAAAAAAATAATTTGAGTTAGATCCCAAGGGTCCATAATGTGCTGGAAATAAATAAATAATAATAATAATAAGTTTTTATTTTTATTTTTAAATTTAGGGGTATCACATCCACCCCTCTTTAAAACTTAAAACCATCCCCAGTGTTATTTAATATTGACCTGGATCATTATGGAAAAGAAATGGATATGCTTTCTGCAAATCATCCTCCATTTCCCAGGTAGCCTCTTCAAGACTAAGGTGCTTCCACTACACCTTTACATTTTTTATGGCTTGACTTCGGAGTGTAAGCTCCCTACTCTCAAGAATACGATCTAATTCTACTAGAAACTCACCCTCGGGTTCCACCTGTATCATATTCCAACCCAAAACATGAGTAGGATCATGAATATATTTCTTTAATGGTGAAACATGGAAAATATCATGTACTTTTACTATGGTTGGAAGTGCAAGTTGATAGGATACAAATCCTATTCTTAAAAACACTTCAAAGGGACCACACTATATAGGAGCTAATTTAGTGTACCTTCTCAGTCTTAAATAACTTCTTCTAGGCCTTACTCTTTTATACATATGTTGTCCAATATTGAACTCTCTTGGAGTTCTTTTGGAATCTGCATAACTTTTTTTCTTGTCCTAAGCGTCTTTCAAATTATGTTGTACCTGTTTCACTATTAGTTCCATTTCCTTTAAAATTTTAGGTCATATCATTAATCTATTGACAATATTACTCTAGGAAACAAGGGTGTTACATTTTCTTCAATAAAGAATTTCAAAAGGACTAAGTTTAATTGAAGCTTAGTAATGATTATTATAAGCGAATTCAACCAAATGTAGATATTCTTCCCATTTTTTTGGTTTATTCATACCATACATTCAGAGCATATGTTCTACTATTTGGTTTGTTTTTTCGGTTTGCCCATCCATGTGAGGATGGTAAGTAGTGTTGAAATTTAAATGTGTCTAAAACTTTAAACAAGGATTTCCAAAAAATTCTTGTAAATTTTGTATCTCTATCTGAGATTACAGTTTTAGGAATTCCATGTAGTTTGAATCTTTCCTTCATAAATATATCTACTATTTTAATGGATTTATAAGTGGATTTAACTCATATGAAGTGTGATTCTTTACTCAATTTATCAACGAGAACCATTATAGAATCATTTTGTTTACTACGTTTAGTAAAACCTATTATAAAGTCCATACTTATGATCTCCCATTTCCATTTAGGAATGGGCAAGGGTTGTAATAATCTGACTAGATGTCAATCAAATTTAACTTGTTGACATTATATGCATTTAGCTAAATATTCAACAATTTCTCCTTTCACATTAGGCCAATACTTTTTTTTTCTTAACATAGTAATTATTTTCTGATAGTGAGGATATCGAGAGTATGGATTTTTATGTAATTCATTTAGTATTAGCAGTTTAATATCTTCTACTTCATGGATATACATCATGTTTTTATACATCAACAATCCATTTTTATAAAGTCCGAAGTGTGATTTCTCACCTTCAACTTGGTTTTCTATCAATTTTGATTTAATACTTTGATATTTTATATCCTTTTTAGAAGCAATTTTGACTTTTTCCTCTAAATCGGTTCATAATTACCCCTTATAATTGTATAAACCATATTTTCATGCTTGCTCAAAGCATATGTTATTTTATTTTCTTTTCCCTTGATATGTCTTATTTCAAAACCATACTCTCTCAAAAAGGATAACCATATTTCTTGTCGAGCGTTGATATTTTGTTTATCAAATAGGTATTTTAAAACAATGTTGTGAGACATTAATAGAAATATTCATCCTATCAAATAGTGTGACAACATCTTTAGTGCATGTATTATTGCGACTAATTCTAAGTCGTGTGTTACATTATGTCTTCCGTGTTCCTTACACTTCCTAGATTCATAAGAAATTACATGATTATCCTGCATTAATATTCCTCTGAGCCCTTCAATACATGCATCTTTGCATACAACAAAGTACTTATATGGATATGTTATTTTTAGTATAAGAGTTGTTGTTAGGAGATGTTTTAGTTTTTCAAAACTTTCTTGCCATTATTCAACCCATATAAATTTTGTTCTTTTCTTTTGTAGGGATGTTATAGGATGAATAATCCTTGAAAACCCATTAATAAATTTTCGGTAATAGCATGTTATACCCATAAAAGATCTTTTGTTCGAAACATGTTTTTGAATTGACCAGTACATAATGGATCTTATTTTCTTAGGATCAACAACTATTCCTTCTTTAGAGACTACATGTCCCAAATATTGAATGTTTTCTTTATAAAAATCACATTTACTACATTTAGCTTATAGCTTCTACTCTCTCAAGATCTGTAGAACTATTCTTAAATGTTCTTCATGCTTATGTTTCTTCTTTGAGTAGATTATTATATTGTTGATGAAGACGATTACAAATTTATTAATTAGACACATGGATGCGTATGGGGTCTTTGTTAACCCAAAGGGTATCACTACAAACTCGTAATTCCCATATCTTGTCTTAAAAGTCATTTTGTATATATCTTCATATTTAACTCTTGATGATATCCGACATGCAAATCGATTATTCAAAATTTTGTTGTGCCACATACTTGATAAAATAGATCATTGATGTAGGGTAAAGGATATATGTTTTTAATTGTTATTTGATTAAGTTGTCTATAGTCTACACTTAGTCATAAGGTTCCATCTTTCTTTCTGACAAATAGTATCGGTGTTCCCCAAGGAGATACACTTGGCACACTATAATTTTTATCTAATAACTCTTGAATTTGAGATTTTAGTTCATTAAGTTCTAATATATTCATCGGATATGGAGCCTTTGAAATTGGCACGAAATATATTTCTCTCTTAGGAGGTAATCCAAGAATTTATTGGAATATGTCTCAAAATTCTTGCAATATAGGGAAATCTTCTATATCTTTATTAATTTCTTCTTTTTCATTATCTATTACATGAACAACAAATACTTTTCGTCCCTTACAAACACATATTTTTATCTACAAGGATGAGATCTTCCTAATACTTATAGTTCTTGGTATCCCTTTAATGTCAATGACATTACCATTGTCATATCTCTAAGTAAATGTTTTTTCATAACAATTTAGAATTACTTTATATTTTTCCAACATGTACATTCCAATTAAGATGTCATATGATCCTATTTGCAAAACATTCAAATCTTCTTGAGCTTTAAATCCCTTCATAATAATTCCACAACCTTTAACAAGATTTGTAACATTGCTTTTTATTCATGTAGGAAGTTGTAGTAGCCATGCTTTTTCCATTTTTTCTTTGCATAATTTACAAATTTCTACTATCTTAGGTGAAATATAACTTAGACTAAAACTTGGGTCATTCAAAATGGTAATTGGTTGATTATTCAACATACCTTCTACTTCCACCATGAAAGCTTGATGATTTGCTTGTCTATTCTCCAAGGCTCTGCTGGTCTTTGGGATACTCCTTGCTATTTCAACAAATGTAGTAGATTCTCTAACTGTTTGTATATTGTTTTTTTTTCTTTTTGTAAGGACATTCTTTAAAATAATGTGGTTGGCCACACTCCCAACATTTTACTAGTTCTTTTTCAACATTTTATTTGTTATAAAAAGTTGTTGGTATTCCATTCTTATTTTCAGATGGGTTATAAGGCTTATTATTTCTGTAGTTATTTCTGTGAAACCCTTTTGCAGTGTTCTTATTGAGAAACTTTCGTTCTTTTATTAGTGGATCAAATCTTTCAACATTCTTTCCTTACTCATAACTTCTTCTAAAGACTTAGGATTTTCAAATTCAATCCTATCTTTATATGAGTAAGGTAAACAAGTTCCTGTAAACAAGTTAAGAAGCTTTGTATATTTTGTTTTTCATCCACAATATATGGTACATAATGCAATAAATTTAGAAACTTGATGCAAAAGTCATTCATGGTTAAATTTCTCAACTTCATTGCATAAAATTCTTTAGCCTTATTTTCATAATATTTTTCTCATAGATATTGTTTCTTAAAATATCTTTTAAAAGTATTTCAAATGATTTTACATTCATTAGTATTTGTTACTCATTTGATATCTTCCACCAAATATTTTCCTTCTCAGTCATATTATAGATGACCATTATTGATTTAAGTTCACTTTAATAATTATATATCTCAAAGTATTTTTTCATTCCAGAAAGGCAAACTTCTGCCTAGTTTTAAATTTTGGCATGATTTCCTCATGCTTCTTATGTTTGTTTTTAGTTCCATTTTAACATTGTCCTCAATTGAAGTTTTAGTTTCGTCAAAACCAGATTCAGTATGTTCAAATTTATTAGACTTCTTCTTGTGTAGATTAATTTTAAAATTACTGTAAAATTGACCTTTATTCTAGTGAGAGTTTTGATTACACAGTTTTTTCTAATAGTATTTGTCTTTATAAGTGATTCATATAGTCTATTATTTCTTCTTTCATTCTAATTAACCCATATATTTTCCTAACCAATATTTCCTTGTTTGAAAATTGTTGGTTCATTTTGATGTGACTCTTCTTCATTTAGAATAGGTACTTCTGTCATTGCAATTCAAAATATTCTTCCTAGAAATAAGAATAAAATATAACAATAGTAAATAACTCTAAGTGATTGAGCTTATAAAGCCAAGTGCTATTGCTAAAGCTCTCATTCCATTATTTCACATACTCATATATAATTTTTATTTATTTATTTATTTATACATTGCATTTTAGACAAAATAAAGTGTAACATTCTTTCATATTGACTACCCATATTATATGGTTAAAAAGTTAGTTAAAAGTAAGAGTAATGACAAATTATTCCTTTATTTATAAGAGTGTTATGTACTACTTACCCTCTTTGATTGTCCTAAACTATATTTTTTCTTAAAAGTATATATCCCAAATCTCATAGTGCAATTCATATGGTAATTACTAATCTTCATGTTTTTCTTAAAAACATATGTTTTTCCTTTATTAGGCCCTTGTCGTAACCTTGCTAGGGTAAAGTAGTCGATGGTGGAGTAGATTTTTACGAAAGTTTTAATGTAAGTTTTGTCATTCGTCTGTTTTTTTAGTAATCTTCCAGCGGAAGATGAGGGTTCTATCCTATGGTTTCAATGCTCTGGTTCGAGTTCCCTTCATTGAGTGTTTGGACAATTTACCTCTGTGCTCTATCTTTCTTCGGTTGGGTTTCACTCTGTCTGTACATGGAATTTAAAAGTCTCGACGTAACATGTAAGAGGGTTATTCCTTGTTAAATGAAGTTTCGTTTACAATTTCCAGAATTCCTTTATAGACATCATTTTGTTTGTTTGCTGTTCGGGGTTTTAGGGTTTTAATAAAGTTCTGCACGCCTTTTTCTTAGTTCTTCACTCTGTTAATATCTCAGTTGTCTCTGTTTAATTTATTGTTGACTCTTTATAGAGTGTTCCAGTAATGAGCGTAGCACATGAGAGTATTATGTTTATATATTGCTTATATGTTGTTTATATAAGATTTTGTTTCGATACACTAACTAATCATGGGCCCTTTTGTCGTTAACGAGGGTACCCATCAAGAGGAAAGTTGGATTCTGACGGCTTGATTCATGCATATAGATGATTTTTTCTTGCGGGGTTTTTGATCTTTTACAGGTATAGTGGTTCTTCGAAGGTTTCGCTTCCCTTCTTAATAGATATATGACTTACCTTGTACTCGAATACCTATGACTCGAATACCTATGTATCGGGTTTTGTTGGCGGTGTTCTGCGGAAGTTGAAAGTGTAATGAATCTTTTATACGTTTGTTAAATATTACCCCATACCGAGCTATTCCAACTTGTATTTCTTTCTTAATGGGGTATTTACTCTGCAATGTTTGTTAATAGATTATCCCTGTATCTTCTGATTGTGGCCGGGAAGGACTCAGGCCTTATTTTGTATGTTTGCCTGCACTTACTTGTATTCGTTCTGGTTTTTAATAGATATAGAGCTCTAATTTTCTTATAAGCTTATTTTATCTATATAATTTATATTTCAAAATTATATTCCTTCTAGTTTTTAATAGCTATAGAACTCTAATTTTCTTATAAGCTTATTTTATTTATATAACTTATATTTCAAAATTCCTCTAAGCTAATAACACTAATCTAGTTTAATTGTAATAACACTAATCTAGTTTGATTATTATGCCCATAGGCGTCCTCTTATCAGACTTGCTCGATTAATCATGTTTTTAATTACTAAATTTAATCTGATGGTCAGGAATTCAAGATGCTGGCATATTCTTCGTCTTACATTCAAATGGATGAATGAGATTTGTCTAATTATCTCTCGTGCATTTATCAATTCATCCGTTTATCATGTTTACTTTTTCACTTTTACATAACATGATTAAGAATTTACTAGATCAACTTATTAAATGCCACGAACCATAATTAAGCAAATCTAGAAAAAATTACTTTATTTTAACATTTACATTTACATTAATTTTTTACATTTTACAGTAATGATGCCATGTGTAATTATATCAAACTTTAGCATGGCTCTTAGAAAGAAGTGGAGAGCAGCCATTTAAGTTTTACCAATGAGCGGTTTCAGGAAACATTTATGTATCACATGTTGTTAACAGGAAACACTTATGTATCCAAGCGTTTCATAATCCTCTGAATATGCCAGCAGAGAGGGGGAGGAGTGGATTACCCTAATTTTTTACCAAACCGTTTCATAAGTTCTACGGTTTCATACATTTACCAATAGGCCATGTGTTGTTACCAGGATACATTTATGTATCCACGCGTTTCATAACCGACACAATATGAGCGGATTAGCCTAATTTTATGTGCCCTTTCACTGTGCTACGAGAGCCTCGGAGAGGAGTGGATTAGCTGCTCTATTGTTTATTTCCATGTGCCGAAACATTTATTGTATCCGCTTTTTCACTATGCCAGGGAGAGGGGTGGATTAGCCGGTCTATGCTTCCTCTACGCAGGACACTTCGAGCTAAGTTTTAAATTTTACGGATTGAACTTTAAATTGGTTGGGCAGACATGTTCTAAATTTTATGAATAAAATCTCACTTGAATAGAGCTATTGCTCCAAACATGGATATGCATGGCTAGGCGAATAGGTTTTGATGCAAATGCATGACCAAGTGGTTAGGTTTTGGTGGCCTTTGATATACGCCTTTATTGGATGCCAGGTGTTGGTGGCCTTTCATATTTCCCTCGACGTGGATGAGCGTGGAGATCAGCGTATATTAATTTTATAGGTGACCATTTCTTTCTGTTTATCTTATTACATATCAAGAGAGGATACCATTGTTGATTTCTAACACAATTCTTGTGCAGCAACAAAAGACATAGGAGGTTGATTACGAATTTTTTCTGAAACACATTGAGGTATATTAATATCTATTTTCTATGAATTGATATGCGCCTGTTTTCTATGAATTAATATCTATTTTAACATCAATTGATATGCGCCTGTTTTTTATGTTCATATTTATTCTACTACAACTATTCTACATTAGTAAAGGACAAAAGAGGTCGCTGACACTGCATCAGTAAAGGGCAAAAAAGATCGGTGGCAAAGACTGCAAAGAGATTGAGGTAGGTTGATATGTATCTCACTTTCTTTTTCACAGTTTTATGCAATCTTAGACTGTACGCCAGGAGTTGGTTGCATGTAATCAAGAAGGTTGGTTGCATGTAATCGATAGGGTTCGACATTTGTGCCAGGGGTTAAACCTGAAGTTGATATCCCCCAGGAGTTGGTTGCATGTAATCGACAGGGTTGGTTGCATGTAATCGATAGGGTTCGACATGTAATCTTTATTCTCTCTGCGTCCTATTTGCATATTCTCTCTACGTCTTGATATCCCGATTCTTTGTCTTCTATCCCGATTCTTTGTATTTCTAAATTATTATTAACATGCAATAACATTTATGTAAATAACATTATTAGATTTAGAAATACATAACATTGCAAATTATTATTAAGTATTGCGTC
>JASDQU010587875.1:56735-67389 GCA_032191745.1 Picea mariana | reverse complement strand
CTCAATATATGGTTGTTGTGCATGACCCCTTTACTTCTTATGTGAGTCTCATTAGAAAGAAATCGTCATCTTGCATCCATCAACAAAACATTGTAAACAATCCATAAACAACATCATAATATACCCTATCATATGTCACATATGCATAAATAGAAATACACAAACCATATACTATCCAATCCTTGACTTGATCCAGAGTCCAAAGAGGTCCATTGATTCCATTGGCATCCTCAATCTGTCGAGTGTCTTGAACACTCAGGAGAAACCTGTCAATAACACCTTTCTATACATAGATATCAAATAACATAACATCATAATCCAACAACATCATCATCTAAATCCATAAGCGAAACATACAACCATATATAAAACCGAATCACTTGCACACAAGTGTCCTCAAAGAATAAGTCAAATCATGTGCACACAATAGTGGGATGTTACAATTAAAAAATATATCTTATTACTTCGAGTTACTAAAGACGTCCATAAAATAAAGAAAAAGAAAAAAACCCATTAAACAATATATCTTATTACTTCGAGTTTCCCAAGACCTCCATACCATAATTTGTTAAAATTAATGCAATCATACTAACAAGACAAATAATAGAACTACCATGAAAAATTAATGTTATGGTTTATAGAATGGATTACAGATAATATACCATACCATAACTTGTTAAAATTAATGGAATCATACTAACAAAAAAAATAATAAAACTACCAAGAAAATTCAATATTAGGGTTTATAGAATGGCATACAGATAATATACCAGTGATAACTCGATGCATCACTTTGGGCCAACCTGTACGAATTTGTCCTTCATTCTCCCACTTTTCTTCTAACCTATTCTAACTTTTGGAATCCAACGGGTTTACCTCTGAAACCTCCCAACCTCTTTTAGGGAAAAACAATTTCGTGAGACCCCTATGCATATCCCCCTTTTCCCCAAATTTTTAGCTCAATTTTCTCGATTACCTTTGGTTTTTTTCTGCGTAATTTTCCCCCTCTTCCTTGGATAATTTTTCACCTCTTCCATGGATGATATTTTCCCTCTATTTTTCCATGAATAATATTTCCCTCTTCACATGACACTTTTCCTATATTTTTCCCTTCATTGTCTTTCCAGGTAACCCCCCCCTGTATTTGTTTTTGGTTTTCCCCATGCAAAAACACCCATTTATTTTTATTTCATAAATTCTTATTTTAGCATGGCAATGTGGTGTACTTTTAATATAACCCTTTAATATTATTTATTTATATATCATTTATTTTTTTTATTTAAAATTTATGTATTTTAATAAGCTCTAGTTTAAAATTTATAGCAAATGAATCTTCTCCGACCATATTTTCCAGGAACATTTGCTTATTGCCCAAAATCCGACGAGAAATTGTTATATCCTCATATTTGAGTGAATATTTCTGTATAATTTGAGTGTCCTTGGGGTTTTCCGGCATGATCAATCCATTTATGCATTCAAAAGTGGATTTTAAATAAAAAATAATAATGATTTCGTGAAGATTTATGTTGTCGAATTCTCACAAAAAAACTTGTTTCGTAGAACAGTTAGACAACGTGTTTTAATGCATTTCCTTGTTAACTGAATTTATATAAACATGTGTAATTAAATGAAACTATATTAAAATGCCCCTCCTAAGTGGGTAATTAGCCACAACCTTTAATCCACCAAGGGTTGAGAGTAAATACCTTGCTTGATTTGGGAATATGGAGACTAATTGTTGGAGAGTAACAATTCCTCACTCTTACTATGCAAACTCTTGTTCTTAATAAAACAATATAGAAATTCTGTCCTTTTCTCCCTAACACAGGTGCTAAGTGTTGGGTTGGGGTGTAATAATTCTAGACCTTTACTATGTGTCACATACCCATATATATATAAAAAAATATTTTTAGTGATACATCAAAAATGCATTTTTGACTAAATAAAATGCAACATTCTTTCATATTAACTACCCAAATTATATGGTTAAGAAGTCAGTTAGAGGTAAGAGTAATGCAAAATCACTCTTTTATTTATAACAATGTTTTGTACAAATTACCAACTTTGCTTGTCCCAAACTATAATTTTTCTTAAAAACATATATCCCAAATATCATAGTGGAATTCATATGGTAACTACTAATCTTCATGTTTTTCATAAAAAATTATGTTTTGACAACCTTTCATTTATTAGGCCCTTTTCGTAAACGTGTTTATCATAAAGGCTTAGTTGGTGGAATTACCACTTGAATGCTAGGGTAAAGTAGTCAATGGTGGATTATATTTTTAAAAAAGTTTTAATGTAATTTTTATGAGGGGTTTATCTCAATCCCAACCATAACATGGAAAGGGTTTCTAATTCCCACAATCATAATGCAGGTTGAAATATTTTGATTGGAAATGAAAATGGTCACATCGTAATCATGTTTAAAACATCGGAGTTAATGATGTTTTGACATTTGATAGCATATAAGTTGGAGGTTTTTAATGCTAGACTCAATGTATCAAGTATCTTATTAAAAAATTCTATCTGTGTTCTTGCATGGTGACCCTTCTGAGTTCCATTTGTAACGAACTTGGGATGAGAGTTGGGGAGGTATGTCCTGACATCCCGCATAGTTTTTCGTCATTCATATGCTTTTTTGGTAATGTTCGAGTGGAAGATGAGGGTTCTATCATAGGGTTTCAATGCTCTGGTTCGATTTCCCTTCACTGAGTGTTTGGAGAATTTACGTTTGTGATCTATCTGTCCTCGGTCGGGTTTCATTCTGTCTATACTTGTAATTTAAAAGTCTGGACATAACACGTAAGAGGGGTATTGTAACATCTTGCTCTAGCGCACTGAGCAAACTTATTCTTTGAGGACACTTGCTCGCAAGTGATCCAGATTTTATGCTATTAAAACTTTTGATTTTGATTATGATGCGTTATGGGTTGATGACATGTTGTTTTACTTCATTGACATAGATAGGTGCTATTGACTCGAGTTTACTGAGTGTGCAGGGTTTTGGACCTTGAGGATGCAGAGGCATCGAGGGAACCCCTTGGACTCTGGATCGAGTCAAGGAGTGTAACATTGGAGTTTGATTATTTTTACTATGATATTAGTGCATCTGATTAGATGATATGATATGGATGTATTCTGACATGATTCATTGATGATTCAGGCTAATGATAGCTTGCCGACCAGACTCACATATGGAGTAAAGGGGTCACACACGACTACCAGAGGTGTTGAGGGAGAGGTGTGGAAAACATCCCTGCCACAACCTACTAGCACTCTCGCCGTGACTCGAACTGTAGGTTAACAATTACCTAGTTAGAGAGGACCCACGATGCCGTGAGGGTAGACTGTGACATTTGGTCACGATGATTCTAAGGGGCGCGCAATAAGGCAAGGGACTTATTCCTTAGAGTCCCTTAGTCGCTCATAAGTTCACCTGGCGGAGTGTTGACTCTAGGGGTTATTGATGTCTACCAAATTAGTCAAGAGCCGAGTGGCACCCTTGGAGCACGTGATGCATCCTGAAGGGCATGTTGCACAAGAAAAATGGAGAGTGGTGAGTGGTACCCTTGGAGAACGTAGTGCGTCCTAAAGGGCACATCGCACAAGGGAACAGATGAGGCAAGTGGCACCCTTGGAGAACCTAGTGCGTCCTGAAGGGCACATCGCATTGATGATGATAGAGGGATGAACCTAGATGGCCCTAAGACAAAAAACATGTTAAGAAATTTTGAAACAATTTCCCTAATTAAATGCCGCGCAGTACAAAATCTAAGTTCTAAGTCTAAAATTACAGTAGGGGTAAAATTATGTCTATCTTTAAAAAATAATAATAAAATAAATAGATAAAATAAAATAAAATAATAAAATTTAAAAATAAAAACCACTTAAATAATAATTATGATCTTCATAAAATCTGGTAACATGAAGGGAGTAAGAAATTAAATTATTCATAAGAAATAAAATCCGTGGATATAAAATGTAAAGAGGGAATTAATTATTTTATCTTTTGATAATTTAAAAATATACTCAATTAATGATAAAAGGGAAAAGGGGTTAAATTCCACACCTGCCTTTTTGAGTTCTAAGTAAAAGGGGAAAGAGGAAAACTAAAAAAAATAGCAAACTAGGGAAAAGAGGTAACATAAAAAGGAAAAAGGGGAACTTAAGGGAAAAAGCGGGAAGTCAACTTAGTAAAGAATCTACATTTAAGAGCCTTCTAATTTTAAACTGAATTAGCAACATCATAATAGGGAAAGCCTTTAAAACTTGTAAGGGAATTTGGGGACACCTAGGAGTGATTCTAGGAGTAAATCTAGGTGGGTGAGGGAAATAAAGATAAATACTTAATTAAAGAAATTAATTCATGGAGGATTGTAGGGGATGAGGGACACTTGTACGGAGAGGAATTTTTGGAAATTTATTTTTAAAAAACTTTAATTAAATGATATTTTAGGAAAGAAAGGAAGTTCAAAACTCTATAAAAGAAAGGAAGAAGGAGGAAGGGACATATTCTATTTGTGTAACGTTACGCTGCAGAATTATCCACTTGAATGATTTACTTGTGGGAGTTGGGGATACACAGCTCAGAGAGGATTGGTAGCTCGGCCTTGCGAGGTAAGATGGGAGCTAGATGAAACCTCTGGTTAGTGTGTGTGGCCCCTTTATAGCTCAGGGGGCTAAGGGGGAAGAAGAGTACCCCTAGCATTGGCTGGGAGGTCTCGACAGTCGGCGAGCGGGAGTTGCATGGAGTGCGGGATGTCATTCAGAGCCGGAGATCAAGCAATGGTACGCCTTTTATTTTTGTATGAGAGAATGTATTAGGACTTATGCATGGATCTACGTATTTAGTGAAGAAGTAAATTGAGTTATCTTTAAAATTTAATAACTGATTTTTCTTAGCCTAGCTTGATGATTGTTGACTTCCATGGCCTTTGTCCCCACATGACTTGACATCCCTGTGGTTTGACTGTGACCCATGCAATTGTTTTGCCTTTCGTCCCTAGCTCGCCAGTCCTTGCCTGAGCAGTCAGCCAGGAGCCTAATCTACGGTCGTCGCCTTAGCATTAAAATACCTATGGATCTCAATTCCCTACTTTTCTGTGCAAGGATGATGAGCGAAGGATGCACCAGTTAGCCATCTACCTGCATTATTGTCTTGGGATGATTGTCTGACTTGTGCCTTCTAGGAAAGGTGCCTTTGTGTATGGTTTTCCTTGCGACCTTGTTGGTCTAGTTATGCACTTAATTGATCATTCCTACCTTGTCTGCAATTGACCTCAGATCTGCATTTTAATTGAGACATCAAAATATATTAACAGCTATTATTGACATATGTTTATTACCATTATAGTGGTAACGATTGAGCGACAAAAAATTTATATATATTGATGTCTGGTATGGGTATTCTGTCAAAAAAATGACTTCATGTTGGCACTTTTATTTACATTTGGCATTCTGCGTTGGGCAACCAATGGAGTCCTGTCTGCATTTCACTTGGCATCCCAAAGCTAGAGAAACACTCAAATTCTAAGTCTACGCATCATTTGTACACATGCATATCTGATTTCTTTGAAGAATAACTATTATTGTAAAGCTTGAAATGAAAATGAAATGAAACGTGTTTTTGCGTTGATGCATTCCTGGCAAATTCAAGCTCTGCGTCTTTTTATCTCGTTTTCACTCTCATTTATATCTCATTTTTAACTCTGGCTGGGAATTACTATGTTTTATAACTCAATTTCTTGACTGGCGTTGCTACCACTTCAGCCGTAATTGTTGATGGAAAGGGGCAAAGTTGTGAGGGATAAATGTTATTGAATTCATCAATTTCAATTTTCCTAAATGAATAAAACTCATAAGAAGTTGTAATAATTACTTTTGGGAAGGTTGTCTCTGATTTGAGTTAAATAGAGCTTTGCTGGTATGTAGTTTTTCTTTGAGTTGGAACCATCCTTAGCCGTGAATTTCACCCTGCAACTTTCGACCAAACTTTGACCAGATACGGATTCATCCCAAATTTTGATGTGACTCGTATTTTCTCATACCTTAATTAGAGACTCTCACGCTCAGCCATCGCTAATCAAGGTAAATCGTGAGAGTTGATCTTTGGATGAATCATTTGCCCATTTGATCTTTAGATGTGTTAACGCTCAGGATGTGTTATTGTTGACAAATATTGTGGTAAACACCACTTATTTTCTATTGTCATTTTTCAGCCATTACTAATCAAGGCTTCAAACGATCAGGACGAATTCTGATGAATTAATTTTTACATTTCTTTTTGGAACAATTATTGTTGTGAGAACCAATGGAGTGAAAAAATAAATAAAACTATTGTTTGAGCCATTGATAGCGTTGGAATTATAACATTGTCAACTTGAAGCACATTTTCAACTCCTTGCCTTTAGCAATTTTAAATTGATACATACTCGTAGCTTCACATGAAATTACAAGAGTAATTTATAATTGGTAACTTGAGATGATTTAAATACACAAGATTACAGGTTCATGAGTTCATAATACCCAAGTTGACATAGCTATCTCTGAAAATAGAGAGAGTCGGTGTCAGCTGATAGATACAGAACCTCGTTTTAATTCTCCAATGATTAAATTGGCAGTTCGGTACACCTATTTAAAGGCAGTAAATCCCAAGGCAGTAATCTCATTAATGCTTATGACAATAAATATTATTTTTATGAAGTGACAGTTGATATGGCAGTAACCTTTAGTGACCATTCTGAATTGTAAGAATTTATTAAATGACAGTAGATTTTTCAGAACCTTAAACCTTTAGACAGTTGTACCCACCTATGTGCCTTGCTATTTTGGACAGATTCTACACCTGTGCGTCGTGTATTTTTATGGAAATTATTTATTTAGATTCCTTTATTGTAGTGGTTTAGGGTGTAAATGTAATTATTTATCATTGTAATAAAAAAATATAGAATTCTATGTGGGCAAAAAATAAAAGAATTCAAGGTCCATAATAAGTAAATGCTTTTAAGAGTATCTTTAAATATTCCTTAAGGATTTATAAGATTTGGATTTTCTTTTGGAAGCAAGACTTCAAGTTTATACTTATCATTAGATCTTATTATTATTTAGAATCACTTAAATGTAACTATGTATGAGATGTGGCCTGTATGGATTACCATAGTTTCAATGGACATGAATTTAATATCTCAATGTTCGTCAAAGTAAATACTTGAGTGGTCTTAAGTACTATTGAAAAGATTTAAGAATTTTATTGAAAGCAAGTAGTCATAGTTACACCTTCTTTAAAAGATTCTTGATTAGATTCCCTTAGTGTAACAATTCAACGTGTAAGTGTGTATAATAGGCACCCTCATATAAAATAACTTAGTTTTCTTTATCGGCATAAATAAATTGTTTTAATGTCTACCTTATGCAAAATACCTTAAGGGGCCAACTTTAAATATTCTTGAAAGATTTATAGAATTGATTATTGTGGAGTGAAGTGTCCTAGATGATCTTGATGTTGTCTTTTAGCTTGTTGGCTTGGACTTGTTGTTTTGGAGTGGGATGTAGGCACCTCCTTGTTCCTCAGAACAGTCACTAGCCCTGAGACCTTAAATGGTCAAAATCAATGGGAACCTGGGCTTGAGAATTTCTTATGTGTCCTGGAGGTCCTAACCATTGTAGGGTAGGATTTTGATGCCTCAAACCTTGCATGATTTCGTCTAGAAGGCCCTCATAGTAGAGGAGGAGCTTATCAGTGGGGGTCAGACTAGGACTCTAGCGAGACCAGCCGGGCAGGTGTCATCTGGAGCATAACAAATTCAGACACTAGCCATACATACGTCAGGATATCATGGCTTCCAAAGGGGATCCACTTCCACTACACCCTGGCGACTGACACCTCAGCAGTGGACACCTTATCAGGGACCACAACATCACAGTGTCGCCCGCAACAATAGCAGTTTAGGCCTATTCAGCAGAACAGACCAGGGTTCCAGGCTGGTGTGACGTCATCTTCTACTTTGGGTACCAAGACTACTGGGATGAACAAGGGGTGTTGGACGTGTGGGGAGCCACACTACCAACGCGACTGCCCTATGGAGAGGACCAGAGCGTTCAGATCAGTTGGACCCACTACCATGGGAGATATGGGCAAGGCCCATCGGATTCATGCCACAGTGAATAACCACCAGGCAGAGCACCAGTCGACTGTGCGTGAGACAACAGGTACCGTCGCTAACCAGACCTTTATTATTTTGATAGATCCCGGTGCTACCGAGAGTTTCATTTCTGGTGCAGTGCTAAAAAGGATTAAGATAAAAGCAGTCGAACAAGACGAGTTTAGCTTCGTAGAGATGGCCTCAGGAGCCAAACATAAGGTTGGAGGAAAGGTTACAGGTTGTATCCTTAACCTGGGAGAGTTTGTCACCAGGGCCAACCTATACGTCAAAATCTTAGGATATTATGACGTCGTTGTTGGGATGGACTGGTTGGAATCGCATGAGGCGATACTCAACTGTAAGAAAAAATGGTTGAGCTTGGTCGATGACGAGGGATAGAGACAAGTGATTGTAGGCCGAAACTAGGGAGTTTCCTTGAGGTTCATCTCTTCCTTGCAACTTTGAAATAACATGCACAAGGGGTGCAATATTTATACGATCCTTGCGTTAAACGAGAAGGGAGTTGTGGAAGGTTTAGAACACCTTTCGGTGGTGAGAGAGTTTGCATACATGTTTCCGGAGGAGTTACTTGGGATGCTGCCAGAAAGGGAATTGGAGTTTACCATAGACCTAAAACTGGGGATTGAACCGATAGCAAGAATGCCTTATCGGATGTCGACCCCGTAGTTACAAGAGTTGAAAATGCAACTGAAGGAGTTGCTGGACCTTGGAATGATACATCCTAGTGTGTCATCGTGGGGTGCACCTGTTATTTTCATATGAAAGAAGGATGGATCGTGGAGGCTCTGCATTGACTACCGTCAATTGAACAAGGCCATGATTAAGAATCAGTATTTGTTGTCAAGAATTGATGATCTGTTCGACCAAATGAAGGGCGGGATGGTGTTCTCCAAGATCGATTTGCGATCAGGGTATGACTAGTTACAGATCAAGGAGGACGACGTCCCTAAGATGAGGTTTGAACATTACGTGTTTACTATTTTACCGTTTGGACTGACAAACACCCCAAGGGTATTTATGAGTTTGATGAACGGGGTGTTCTGTGAGTACTTGGACAAGTTCGTCCAAGTATTCATTGACGATATTTTGATCTACTCTCGGACAACGAAGGAGCATGATGAGCACTTGCGCTTGGTACTACAGTGTCTGCAGAGATTCAAATTGTATGGGAAGTTGTCCAAATGATCATTTTATCAATCGAAGATTCACTACTTAGGGCATGTCATCTCTGGCGAAGGCATCGTCATGGATCTAGCTAAGGTCGAGGCTATTATGGAATGGCCTGTGCCTACGAATGTCCCAGAAATGCGTATCTTCATGGGTTTAGCAGGATACTATCGACGGTTCATCGAGGGATTTTCGAAGATAACAAATCTGAATACGGAATTGCAGAAGAAAAATAAGAAGTTTGTTTGGATCGAGAAATGCGCGGAAGCATTTTGGAGGCTCAAGGAGTTGTTGACAATAGCACCGATACTAAAGGTCCGTGACATGGACGCAGGCTTCTTATTATGCACTGACGCATCCAAGGAAGGCTTAGGCGGAGTCTTGATGCAAGACAGATGAGTGATTGCATACATTTCAAGGAAACTAAGAAGGCATGAGGAGAACTATGCGACGCACGATTTGGGGTTATTAGCCATCGTATATGCCTTGAAGATTTGGAGACACTACCTTGTTGGATGAAAATTTGAACTAAAGACTGACCATTGTGGACTACAACACATATTTACGCAAAGTGACCTGAACGTGTGACAATGACATTGGTTGTAATTGCTTAGCGAGTACGACTTTGAGATTACATACATAAAAGGAACAATGAACCGAGTGGCAGACGAATTAAGTTGGAGACCATGAATCTTTTCGATGCTACCTCTTCAGACGAATCTACGTGAAAAGATTCTAACTTTACAGCGTGATGATGATTGGTACAAATAGGTTGAGGGTTTTATTGGACAAAACACAATGATGGTACCATGATTTGAAGGATTTTCTTTTGATAGTGATGGTTTATTGAGGTTTAAAAATTGGATCTACATACCGCCAAGCGACGAGTTGAGGATGTTGATCCTGAGTGAGGCTCATAGAGCATTTTACATGGCTCACCTGGGAGTCACGAAGATGAGGGAAGACCTTAAACCCTTATTCTTTTGGAAGGGAATGAAGGCAGCCATAGTCAACTATGTGGCCAGATGTCTAAAATGTCATCACGTAAAGGCTAAACATAGACACCCAACAGGATTAATACAACCACACGCTATTCTGGAATCAAAATGGGAGGTTATTTCGATGGATTTTATTGTTGGATTGCCACTGATGGTAAGGAGACATGACTCGATTTTTGTAGTAGTAGACACTCTGACAAAGAGTGCTCACTTTATTCCTATGCATACGACGTATCAGGCACCTGATATAGATAGATTTTTCATCAGTGAGATTGTGAGGCTGCATGGTGTACCTAAGAGGATTATATTTGATCAAGGATCGGT
>JASDQU010587873.1:36192-48685 GCA_032191745.1 Picea mariana | reverse complement strand
TTTCATCTTCCTTCTCTTGTTTTGTTGTCTTCAAATTGTCATTGTATCCTAGTCCTATCTTGTCATTTGGATATCTTTGATTGCTAAGCATCTCATCTATTTTTTCAGTGTTTTTTTCAAACTTCTTCAACTTTTTTGTTGTCAATAGTAGCTCCCCTTTTGTGTGATCCAATTCTGCTTTCAATTTCTCATAATCTTCTAATTGTTACTTCAATCTATTAATGGTGTTTTCAAGCTTGTAATTCTCTTTTTCACAACTACTCAATTCACCTTTTAGTATTATGTTTGTGTTTCTAAGCTTGCTATTTTCATTTTCAACATGCTTCAACTTTACAAGATTCTCATCTTCTTTTTTACTCTCAGCATTGTCTTTGTATGCCCAAAAGGAATCAAGGTTGGTTTCTTCATCTGAATCTTCTTCACAAATGATTTCTTCTTCTTTAGAATTCTTATGATCATCATACTAGGTTTCTTGGGTTATGAAGAGGACTTATCCTCCATCATTATTTTCTTCATCACTCTCATCTGAGGAGATGTCATCATCCTTGGAGTAGAATCTCTTTTTATTGTTGAGACTTCTCTTTTTATAGTAGTAGTTTTCAACAATATGTCTTATTCTACCACAATTAAAGCNTCTTCTTTATGGCTTTAAAGGATGTTTCATTGTTTGGCTGGTAACTTTATGTACCTATTCTCATTTCATATGCTATAAGAGACCCATGTAATTCATCCATTGTCATTTTGGTCAAGTCCCTAGTTTCTTCAATGGTAGAGACCTAAGCATCATACTTCAAGAGAAGTGATCTCAACACTTTTTGTATAACCAACGATTCATCGATCTCTTCACCTAATCCTTTGATATCATTAACAACTTCATCAACTCTAAGAAGATAGGTTGCAATATCTTCCTTTTCGTTCATCTTCAAATTTTCAAATTCTGCTCTATGTTGTTGAAGCTTGACCAGCTTAACTTTTGGTTCACCTTCGTAGATAATCTTGAGTTTGTCCCATATCTCTTTAGCAGTGCTGCAGCCCATAAATTTTCTAGCAATGGTTGGTGCCAATGCTGCTAGAATAACATGTCTAGCTTTTGAATTATAGCTCATAAGTTTTTTCTCATTTGGATCAGTTGGAGCATTATTTGGGATTACATAGCCATTTACAACTGAGTACCAAATGTCTACTCCCAAATTCATTAGAAAATTTTTCACTCTATCACTCCAGTATACATAATTTCTTCCATCAAATTTTTGAATCCCATTTGAAATGTGCTCATTGTCATCCATCTCTGCTCAAGATTTTTCTCCCAGTGGTTTAACTGTTCTGAAGGCAACTTTCTCTGATACCAATTGTTGATACTGAGAGGGGGGTGAATTAGTATCAAGTACAATTTTAAACCATTTTCAACTTATACTTAAACCATTAAACTATATCCAATGAGAAATGAACAATAGTATAAGAGTTACACCAATGCACCACAATACACCATGCACAATATATGAGAAATAATCAATAGTTATTGTTCAAGGGAAGTAATGACTTTCAAAGGTAGCTACAACTTCCAAATGTAAAGGGAGGGATAAACCTCAAAGAGGAATATATAGTACTCCAATATCAAGAGAGGATTTAACTCTCCATCCTTTCCCCTTCCTTCCACCCAAAAATGAGTTATAGAGAGAATGGTATACAATGTTCAATTCTGGTTTATTCAGGATACCAAACTAGTACAGAATTCCCTACGCTCAATATTTAACATAAGATTCTGAAACTTGTACAAAAGAAACTATAGTCTGTATTGTATCCAATGCAATTTGTCCCACTTAATTTGGATTCTCTATGAAAAAGTTATTACTGTTCTACCCAAAACACCTGTTTATTGACTAGTTTCAAGACTGGTTACAAACCCTATCTTCCACAGAGTGTATCTCCATAATTATATAAAATCAAGATATGAAATGTTTACCAAAGGTGCCTTGATATGTCTTCTCAATACCATAGCAATTTCACCATATGAATCGTTTTAGAAAAAAATTTATAGCGAAAATGTAAGATGACTTGAAAATAACATACCTTAGAACACATCACCAAAAGACTTCATCCTCCCTTGAAATCCAGCCTTCTTTACTTCTGATTTCCTCTGAAATTCGACTTGTGTATAAAATGAATGTATAATGATATTTATTTATACCATTTATGTCACTTCCTTTTAACATTAGGGCCAACCCGACACTTTCTTATTTTGTAATTTTGTTGTTTAATTATCTTCAGGGCCTACATGTACTTCCTCCTTCAATTCACTTTGTCATCTTCAAAAATTCATTTCTCCTCAACCATGAGGATCCACGTGACGTGCCACATACCACCGGAAACAACATGATGTATACTATCCATCCATGGGTGTTTTATCTGCATGTGCATTGTTGTTCATGTCCAAATACCTTCATCAATCTTGCAATCCAAAACCCATGACTAGGGTTGACATCAATGACAACAACCAATCTTCCAACAATAATTATGCCCAATTAAAATTTAGTTTCAAATTGCCAATTTTTTTTTGAATTTCAATATCCTTCAATTCATCAACATTTCAAATTAAATAATGAAGTCATGAATATTTGGAATCTACTTTATAATAAAGATCTCATTATTTGAAAATATTGGATTTGCAGATTCTAGTGATAAAAGGGTTTATAGTGAATGAGTTATAAAGTAATGATTTTATATAATTTATTTTAAGCTATAAATTTAGAAGGGTTACAAAAAAGTTATCCCTTTATTTTAAAATACAACTCTTCCCTTCAAATTTGATCCCTGGAACCCACGTGTTGAGTTACTGCTTCATCCCGCTTGAAAATCAATAGGCACAATACAAGTCGCTAAACTTTTGGCATGCAAATTATCCTTGAGTACAATGACGACTTGAGATAATGACACACAACAATTGTTGAAGGAAGATTAAATCATCCTCTCATCATGGAGGCTCATATCACTGGAGATTTGAGTAGTTGGTACAATAGATTTGCACCTTCCTTTCTTCGGATCTTGATGCAATGACTAATGGGTGGTCCAATGAAGATCACAAAGTATTTAACATATCACTAGACATAGACCTCATCAATGAATTTATCTCTGCCACAAAAAAATAGGCACCATATCTACCCACTAATAGGCATCATATATGCACATTGATTATATTCATTTGTCCGCCTTCACAATTCGTCCTTCAACTATTTCACCTTTCGAGATAGGTCCATCAACGTCACCCACTTGAAACGACCTTCAAAGCATCGTTTGTTTATTTTTTTTTATCTTGGATTTGATTTATCATTTCATACCATTCAATAAACTACAAGGCTATGGAAAAATACCATATGTGACATCATGCCCTTAAGATCATAATTTTTTTGATACCAATTGAAGAAATTGAGCGCAAAATATTAGGACAAGATCAAACAAGACAAGAGACACAAGAAGTGGAAGAAAAGGCCTAAAGCTATCTCACTTACTTGTATTAATTTTAATGATATAATGTTTAGTACAATAATGAAACCACCTCAATTTCTCGCACCTAGACACCTCATCAAGAGATAAATTAGGAGACAAAGTAGGAATCTAGAAACACACTTAGGATAACAACTATATCCTAATTATGTGAAATACATAAAGGTGGTATATTAGGACTTAATTATTGTATATGAGAAAGAGGCTAACAAACAACAACATTAAGGTGAAACAATAATGTCCCCTCTCCAACATTATTTGTCTTATCTATAGATCTTCTAGAAGATTGTATCATGACGAATGGGGAGGATAAAGATGAAAATAAAAAAACAACATCAAGTTGAAACAAGAACGTTCCCTATCCAACATTATTTGGCTTATTTATAAATCTTCTAGAAGATAGTATCATGGAGAATGGGGGGGATTTTTTTCCTGGGTAACA
Organism: Picea mariana; assembly: GCA_032191745.1. NCBI lineage: Eukaryota > Viridiplantae > Streptophyta > Pinopsida > Pinales > Pinaceae > Picea > Picea mariana. The sequence continues at coordinate 44,742 of JASDQU010587873.1, read as the reverse complement.
AATCTGAGGGAAATCCAACCCTAGATTCTTCATTGGACAATGTTGTATCAAAAAAATCAACAACATGGATGATTCAGGTGGATATTGGTGGCCACCCACCTATTTCAACTAGCTCCTCTTATCAATTGTTAGTGCAACACATTACTTTGTACTTCTTTGTGATTATGGGTTCTACACTTATGGGGCTATTTGAATCCCTAGACATCTTCCAGGTGGATATTGGTGGCCTCCCACCTAATCCAACTGGATTATTTTGTATTTTTTCATGTAATCACATCTTGTTGTACTTCCAGGGCCATTTTTTGACCTTAAACAATTTTTTTTGGCTCTCCACAGTGAAACTATATATGGAGTTAGATTTTGATGGCATAATGCGTAGTGCTCAAAAATACCTTTCCAATGGGATATCACGCTCCTAAAACATAGATCGTATGCAAAAGTTACGACCCTGTAAAGTTAATGTACTAACTTACCCAAATGGGGCCCACATGACTTTTGGCATTTCATCTCATAGGGTTAGGTTTTTGGATGTCTAGAGTTTTGACATTCTTTTTTATCATAAAAAGGCCTTCAGAGCCTCATTGTAATCATCTTCATGTGAATGAGCGCAACTGTCACATCTCTCCTCAGAGATAATGTTGTCACCATTCTAGTGAGTCTTGCACTCTATATTTTTACAGTCTCTTTACAATTATTTCATTAATATAAATCAAATATTGTTATATTTCTCTGTTTCTGGCAATTTTCATGAGTATTTCATTGTAATTTCTCTGCTTCATTTCCCTCCAAAAATAAATCTGAATCAGTGGTATCAGAGCAGGTTACTCTTGATTTTTTTCAGTGCATGTCCCCAATGACGTCCGAGTATATCTAGTTGGGTCTCAAGTTTGTCTCTCTTGAGGAAAATCACTCTCACATTCCCAAGAAACCCTCGATGGTGGAAGAAAAGAAATATGACAGAGAAGAAGATTCTATTAATCTGTTTCTTAAGCAAGCTCTCATGCAATATAGGGACGCAATGATGGATAATTTTGCACACATTCTTCAAATCCCACTGATAGAAACATGCACATATTCATCAAGAGACCATTTTGGAGGAACCTCTCCCTTCAAGGTACCTATTAATTTTGATATTACCATATTTGAAGGTCAGATAGATGCGGATTCCATAGAAAAATGGTTAAATATATTAGAAGGTTATTTCTCCATTCAAAATTTTTCTAACAGGGAAAACATCACCTTCGCACTCCTTAAGGCTCTCCCCCATGTCAAACATTAGTGGGAAACTGATGCAGAACCCCTACCCTTCTAAGGTTTGCGCGACCTCCCGATCTAGGATCGTTCTAATCAAGGAGTCAGATCGACTCCTCGAGCCTTTGCTAGAGCCTAAATCGATTTACACATGCCTCTATTTTCTTCCNTTCTATTTGAAAATTTGAATAAAAACAGGTGCTAGCTCTCTCTCCTCATATGACTATGGGCTATGACCATTTGCCTACTCCAAGAGTGCTTTGAAGCTTCGAGCTTCGGATGTTTTCACTATATGTTGCATCCAATCATTCTGAAGTCACAATTCTCTAAAACCACAGAATAAGATTAACGGTCCTCATTCCTCATTGAGATCGACGACTCAACCTCTTTCTTCAGAATTTGGGCTTCAACCAAATCCGCCTACACTCTACAAAAATTCTCTGAATCAACTAACTAGCGGAGCACTGAATTTATGATGGGATCGACGGTCCACAACCCTTAGCCAATCGGTGGCCAATATATTCTCTGGGACTCTGGCCTTCAGCCTTCGTGATTCCTCACACCTCCACTCTCCAATTCTTCTGGAGTACTTCCGCTCCAAAATGCACGATCTGGTGACACTTTTCCCCACTGGATCAACGACCCAGATCTTCTTCGGCTTCCGGCCCTTTAGGGGTTCTCTACCTTCTGTACCCTCTTTCTCCCAAAGTTCTCTCCTTCCGGATGACACAATATGGTGCCACATGTCTTCTGGCAAACAACGACCAGGATCTATTTCGGATCCTGGCTCTTTGAGAGTCTTTGGTTCACATCACCTTGCCTTTCGTATGAAGAATTCTTCCTACGAAGTCCATGGATCTCTGCCACATGCCCTTTCCAACACCAACAACTAGGACTAACTCCACTCTTCGAGATTTCTGGAGTTATATAATCTCCACACCACAAATCTTCCGAAGTGTTGCTACACTGGACTCCACAATTTGTTGACACATGTCCTTTTCAACGAACGACCCAGATCTACTTCGGCTCCCTACATCTTTGGGAGTTCTTCCACCTCCTGCACTCCTTTTCTTCCAGAGTGATTTCTTACGGGATACACGATCTAATGCCATGTTTCCTTTCCCAGTACAGATGACTAGGATCTGCTCTAGGCTTTGGAGCTTTGACAGTGTCACATTCTTCTTATCCGAGAACTCCTGAAGTACTTCTTCTTTGTGGTATCATATCTGTCACCAGCTCTCAACCTTGATTATGGACAATCCCAACTAGACTCAGGACTTCGAATATGCCAAGTGTTGAAGTCTCACAACACTTATCCTCCATGCATCTCCTTTAAATCTGACAACTATAAATGATTGTAACTTTCCCTGAAGGGATATCTACCGTTCCTTTGGTATCTTTCGATGGGTTCCTCCGTATCGAAGACTTTGGGTCGCTAACCCTTCTGAGCTTTATTCCCTCATATACTTCAAAGGCTTTCACTCCTCCTTCGAACAACTCACACTTTTAACACTTAGAAACATTTCGAAGAGGTTTCAATTGAATTTCAGAACCACTCTCCCTCTTGAGATTGGATATACGAGGTGAATTAAACCCTTGACTCTTCCTCTGAAATATTTAGAACCTCTATCTCTCCTGAGCTTGTTCCACTCTGCAAGCTCAGGGGTTCTCAGGAATCCTTCTTGCACACCTTGTGACCCTTCACGATATCTCTCTGACACTTAGAAAATTTCCAACTCTGTGCACTCCTTGCAACAAATATCCTTCAACCTTTATTCCGGTTGAGGGATTCCAATACTCAACTTGACCTATGCACCCTTTGCGTGACTATGTGCACTTCTGCTGATACAAGTTCAATGATACCTCTCCTGAGCTTCTGAGTCAAAATAGACTCTGTCGATGCACTCCTTGTGGAAAATATGCACAACTTGCATGAACTCAAAGAAGAGAAGCAATTGAAACTTACTTAACACTTCACAATTTCATACATTCAATAATATGACTCGTTCATTCATGAAACAAGAAATAATAGAAAAGAGTTTAGCAACATAAATCCACATAATTGGATCAATTTTCCTCTGTTATCTCCATTCAAACTTAAATGGCTAAAGCTATGATAAAACAACAACTAAATCAAATAAATCCCCTATTAATTTGCAGCAGCCTCATTCAAGCGTACAATGCATCTACTTATCCAAGAGGTCCTCTAGGGTTCCCTCCGACTACCTCTCTTGTCAAAGTAACAATTAACAAATAATCAAGCCTCGTTACATTAAATTCTAAGAGTGAAACTCCCATATCTCTTGTGATCATTTAGCTTCCGAGTGTTTCTCTCTTCTTTAATCATCTGCTCAAAATAGATCTACAAGAAACACCACCTTTTAGATTCCAAATAATTAAAAAGCATGATATGGCACTGAGTTGTCCCTCCATGTGGGCTTTGCTGACGATTCTCATACATCATACTCGACTGATAGGAAAATCATGAGATCCTTCTCATGTCTCCCTCTGCTATGTTTTTGAGATCCTCCAGGGTCCCAAACCTAAAATTGGATCTGTCCACTTGCCCCTTTGGTTTTCTTCTCCTGCTGCCTTGCTTATCCTACAGGGCCTTCTCTTTTCATCTTCTCTTTGCTGACAACTTATTTTTCTGAGTTCAACATCAACTCTCTTATCTCCTGTATCACGTCTTCCAACTGCTCCATGGGTTGGCTCTTCCTTTGCAGTCTTCTCTACTGCAACTCCTCTTCATCAATTTCCAACTTAAGTTGTTGGATAAGTCCCCTCCGTGTTATTATTATTTTCCCTAGGGCTTCCATCTCTTCACATAGATCAACAAGATCGATGCTATCTATTTCTCTTTTCTCTTCTGCTACAGGTTTTAGTCCTGTAGTTATCTCCTTCTCAACTTCCTTGTTGAATTTTTTTTTCCATTCCTCTGAATACTCATGTCCTTTTGTTGTAGATTCCAATTCTACATTTTCCTCATGTTCATCTCCTTGGCTGAAATTTTTGAGCAATTCCACTGAATCCTCTTCTTTCTCCCTTTCTTGGGCACATTGAAGTGTGTGCTCTTTCTCCTCCTTACCAATACAATCAATCTAAACCTTCATGTTATCTTCATCTCTTGTGGCACTAGCTGGCCACTCTGCTACAGACTCTAGTTCTGCAGTCTCACCACTGAGTTGCTTCTCGGCTTCCTCCTCTGGCATATTGACTTTGTCAGCTCTCTAGCTGACATGTCTCCAAATTCCCCCAGTTGATTGTCATGATGGCATTCTATCTCTCTTTATATCAATGCATCCTAGAATTCCTTCTCTGGTTCTGGATTGTTCAACCAATCATCCAACAACTTCACTTCCATCTCCCACTAAGTGAGAAAAACTGCATGCTCCCCCTTTTCTATTGGGCCAGACATCAATGTATGCTCCTCCTTCTCCTCTTTCATAGTATTTTTTGGCTGTATTTCTTCTGCTGCACCTACATCATAGGAACAATGAGTCTTAAAATCATTTGTCTCCATGGCCTCTCTCTTGGATTCTTGTTGCATCACCTCCTCATGTTCAATACTCATACTAGCCTCCACTAGACTATTTGGCAGGAATATATGAATTCCCTCAATGATCATACTACTCCTCTGATCTCCTTCTGTCAGCAGTCCTTGCTGATATGAACTTGCCTCTAAGATCATGATACTTTCAGATAGTCTCTCTTCACCTCCCTTTCCCACCTGGCAATTTGAAATTCCATCACTACCCTCCTGGAAGTCTATGAGATCATCCACTGATCTCCTTCCATTGCCCACATGGAAACTTGAAAGTTCATTGTTTCCCTCCTAGAAGTTTATGATATCTTTAACTGATCTCTTCTCCTCATCATCACTGAGACTCATCCCAGTTTTTGGCTCACAGATGTGAACCATCTCCTCTGTGTCCCTGAGATTTTCCACATGCCTCAACCACCTCTTTAACAATTGTTGTTGTCCTCTGGCCAACAATTTATGAACATGCCATTTTACCTTCCACTTTAGAGGCCATTCATACCTCCATTGTACCTTCTCCTCCTGCTTCATATTCAATGCTAGCTTTTCCATTTTTTCTCTTATCTCCCTGAGCTCTTTGTCTATCATGACTTTGTTTTTCTGTTGGTGGTCTTTTCCTTGACCATCCCTATGGCCTTTAGTATCCATCTCTATCTCTCTCTGACTCTTGGAAAGTCTTTGGATCACTCTGCACCTGAGAGCATATCAAACTTCTCCTACAACCCAACTAGTTGTCTATCTGTTGCTACATATGTGCAACCATCATTCACAGAGCATCAATACTTTGTCTCCTCCTTCACCCGTTTTTCTACAAGTGAACTCAACTTTTTGATACTACTTGTCGGTAGAAAAATGTCTTCATTTCCTTTCCTTCCTTTTGCCTGAAATCTATAGAAAAAATTTGGCTCTGATACCACTTGATGGTATCAAAGTATCTCCTTTCACTGTCTCTCCTTTTCCTGTGATCTGCAGACAAATTTTCAAGCTATGATACCATTTGATGCACACCCCCTACCCTCCTAATGGTTGTGCGACCTCCCAGTCTAGGATCCTTCTAATCAAGGATTCATATCAACTCTTTGGGCCTCTGCTAGACCCCAAATCGATTTACACAGCCCTCTATTTCCTTCCTCATGGTCGAGACAACAAGAGAGGACTCTCTCTATTTAGAAATTTTATTAAAAATAGGCACTATCTCTCTCTCCTCATATGACTGTGGGCTATGACCAGGTGCCTACTCTAAGGGAACTTCAGAGCTCTGGTCTCTGGATGTTTTCACTATATACTAAGACCAATCCTTCCAGAGTCACAATTCTCCGAAACCACAGAACAAGATCAACGGTCCTTGTTCCTCATTGAGATCGACGACTAAGCCTCTTTCTTGGGAATTTGGGCTTTGCCCAAATCCTCCTGCACTCTCCACAAATCCTTTGAATCAACGAACCAATGGAGTGCCAAATCCGTGATAGGATCAAGGGTCTACAACCCTCATCCAACCGATGGCCAGGATCTTCTTCGAGACTCTGTCCTTTAGCCTTCATGAGCTCTCACACCTCCACTCTCCAATTCTTTCGGAGTACTTCCGCTCTAGAATGTAGGATCTAGTGACACCTGTCCCTGCTGGATCAACGACCCATATATGTTTTGGCTCCCGACCCTTAGGGAGTTCTCTACCTTCTATACCCACTTTCTCCCAGAGTTATTTTCTTTTGGATGACACGATCCGATGCCACGTGTGCTCTAGAAATCAACAACCAAGATCTATTTCAGCTCCCGTATCTGTCAGAGTATTTGGTTCACACCACCTTGATTTTCCTCCGAAGTACATGGATCTCTGCCACACGCCCTTCCTAGCACCAACGAATAGGATTAACTGCTCTCTTTTGGTGTTCGAGAGTTTTACAAACTCCACACCACAAATATTTCAGAGTGTTGCTGCTCCAGACTCCACAATATGCTAACACATGTCCTTTTCAGCAAATGACCCAGATCTACTCCGTCTTCCTACAACTTCGGGAGTTCTTCTGCCTCCTGCACTCCTTTTCTTCAGAATGCTTTCTTCCAGGCTCCACAATCTGACGCCACATGTCCTTTCCCAATACCGATGGCTAGGATCTTCTTCAGGATTTGGAGCTTCGACAGTCTCACATTTTGCTTATTTGATAACTCCTGGAGTAATTCTTCTCTGCATTCTTAGATCTATCGCCACTTGTCAACCTTGATGATGGATGGTTCCAACTGGCTTTGGGACTTCAGGACTTTGAATATGCCAAGTTATGAAGGGCCACAACACTTATCCTCCACGCATGTCCTTTAGATGTGATGGCTATAAACGATCATAACTTTCCCCAAAGGGATCTCTATCTTTCCTTCAATACCTTTCGATGGGATCCTCCCTATCGAAAACTTTGGGTCTCTAACCCTTATGAGATTTCTTCCTTCGTATACTTCAAAGGATTTCACTCCTCCTTTGAACAACTGAGACTTTTAACACTTATAATTTTTTCTAAGCGGTTTCAACTAAAATTTGGAACCACTCTCCCTCCTGAGGTTGGATATATGAGGTGACTTAAACCTTTGGCTCTTCCTATGAACTCTTTAGAACCTCTATCTCTCTTGAGCTTGTTCCACTCTATAAACTCAGGGGTTCTCAAGACTCCTTCTCACACACCTTGCGACCCTTCATGATAGCTCTTTGACACTTAGAAACTTTCCAACTCTGTTCACTCCTTGCAACAAAGATCCTTCAACCTTTCTTCTGGTTGAGGAATTTCAATACTTGACTCTGCCTACACACCTTTTGTGCGGCTCTGTGCACTTCTACTTATACAAGTTCAACAGTACCTCTCTTGATATTCTGAGTCAAAATAGACTCTATCGACACACTCCTTACGGAAAATATGCACAGCTTGCATGAACTCAAAGAAGAGAACCAATTGAAACTTACTTAACACTTCACAATTTCATTCATTCAATAAGATGACTCATTCATTCATGAAAAATAAAATAACAGGAAACATTTTAGCAACACAAATCCACACAATTGGATCAATTTTCCTCTATTATTTCAGTCCAAACATAAATAGATACATCTATGATAAAACAACAACTAAATCACAAAAATCTCCTACTAATTTGTAGCAGCCTCATTCAGGTGTGCAAGGCATCTACTTATACAAGAGGTCCTCTAGGGTTCCCTCCGACTATCTCTCCTATCAAAGTAAAAACTAACAACTAATCAAGCCCCATTACATTAAATTATGAGAGTGAAACTCCCATATCTCTCACGATCATTCATCTTCCGAGCATTTCACTCTTCTTCAATCATTCATTCAAAACATATCTACAAGAAACACCAGCTTTTAGATTCCAAATAATTAAAAAGGCGTGATATGGTGTTGAGTTGTCCCTCCACGTGGGATTTGCTGATGATGCTCCTACATCATAAACTTACTGGGAGAAAATTTCCACAGGGGAATCTAGAATATATGGGGCCAAGCCCACTCGGGATTTTTTTTTGGATGCGGTCAAAGAACAATACTATCTTGTTTATAACTATGAACACCAGTACATCAGATGGACCACACTGCGGAAAGAGAAGAGCCAAACAATGTCAGAGTTCACAAATACTTTCGATAGCTTCCACACCAAGTTGGGTATCAAAGACTCCACGCTGTATCTGGTTTTGAAATATCGTGGGGCTTTGCATAGGTATATCCAAACTGAAATGGATTTCCTAAACATCTCATCATTAGGAG
>JASDQU010587873.1:13528-24457 GCA_032191745.1 Picea mariana | reverse complement strand
GCTGGAAGAGTTTGCTGATATAGTAGTGGACGAATTACCTCATTCATTTCCACCGATCATAAGTGTGAGTCATCATATTGATCTCATACCAGGAGCCAGTTTTCCAAATAATGCCACGTACAGGATAACACCACAAGAGAATGAAGAGGTCAAAAGACAAGTCCAGGAGTTGTTGGACAAAGGTTTGGTCAGGGAAAGCTTGAGTCCATTTGTTGTTCCAATCGTACTCAGTCCGAAGAAAGATGGAGGCTAGAGGATGTGTACTGACTCAAGGGTGGTTAACAAGATAACCATTAGGTACAGATTTCCATTGCCAAGGATGGACGATCTGATGGATTGCTTGAGTGGAGAAAAGTATTTTTCCAAGATTGATTTGAAAAGCGGTTATCATCAAATCTGCATGAGAGAAGGTGACAAGTGGAATATAGCATTCAAAACCAACGAAGGGTTGCATGAATGGCCTGTTATGTCATTTGGATTAACAAACGTGCCAAGTAATTTCATGAGGTTGATGAATGAAGTCCTGAGGGCATTCATCTGAAATTTGTTTATCGTGTATTTGGATGACATACTGGTTTACAGTAAAACAATGGCAGAGCATCTTAAGCATTTGGCTACAGTGATGCAGATATTACAACAAGAGAAGTTGTTGATAAACATAAAGAAATCCTCATTCATGAAGACAGATCTCATTTACTTGGGGTTTTTTATTTCTGCAGATGAGTTGAGAATGTATCCAGATAAGGTGGAGGTAATCAATAATTGGCCATCACCACAGAATATCTTTGAGGTGAGAAGTTTTCACGAATTGGCTAGTTTCTACCGAAAATTCATCAGGAATTTCAGTGGAATTAGTGCAGCAATGATGGATACAGTGAAGAAAAGACACAAGTCTTTTCACTGGACTGAAGAGGCTGAAAAGAGTTTTAATCCATTGAAGAGGAAGATTACGGAACAACCAATCTTGGTGTTGCCGGATTTCCGAAAGACATTTCAAGTGAAATGCGATGCAAGTGGATTTGCAATCGGGGCAGTCTTGAGTCAGGAAGACAGGCCAATAGCATACTTCAGCGAGAATATGAATGAAGCGAAAATGAAATACTCCACTTATGACAAGGAGTTCTATGCTATTATACAGGCATTGAAGAAATGGAGGCATTACTTGATCCCGAAAGAATTTGTTTTATACAGTGACAATCATGCATTGCAATTTGTGACTCAAAAGGAAAAGTTGAATCAAAGACATGTCAAATGGGTTGAGTATATGAAGAATTTCACTTTTGTGATCAAACATATTTCTGGTACTGCTAACAAAGTTGTTGATACTTTGAGCAGGAAGTGTTTGTTGTTGCAAGAGTTTCGAGTCAAAATGTTGGGTTTTGATGATCTCAGGGACATGTACGTAGATGATCAAGATTTTAAGGAAGTGCATGAAGCAACTGAGAATCAAATTCTTAGAGACAGAAGCCACTAGATAGAGTACATGATCCAGGAAGGATTACTGTTTAAAGGTAATCAACTGTGTATTCTGAAATGCTCCATGAGGGAGAATTTTCTGAAGGAGAAACACAGTGGAGGATTGGCACGACATTTTGGTCATGAAAAGATGTTTGCAAAGTTGAATGAGTCATATTTTTGTCCGGGAATGCAAGAAGACATCAAGAGATTCATGGACATATGTAGAATTTGCCAGCATTCGAAGGGAAGGAAATAGAATGCGGGGTTATATCAACCATTTCCCATACCAGAGAGGCCATGGGATGCAATTAGCATGGATTTTGTATTGGGGTTGCCAAGAACACAAAGAGGTTTTGATTCAATCTTTGTGGTGGTGGATAGATTTTCAAAAATGGCACACTTTATTCCATGTCAGAAGACCAGTGATGCAACTCACATTGCGAACCTATTTTTCAAAGAGGTCATTTGACTTCATGGTTTACCAAGGAGTATAGTTTCGGATCGAGATACTAAGTTCATAGGGGGGCATTTTTGGAGGACCTTATGGAAGAAGCTGGGAACTAACTTGTCATTTAGTTTGGCTTATCATCCTTAGACAGATGGATAGACAGAAGTAGTGAACATAATTCTAGGAGTCTTGCTGAGAAGCTTGGTGATAGAACACCATAGCCAGTGGGACAACATATTAACACAGGCAGAGTTTGTGTATAATGACTCAGTTAATAGGAGCACAGGGCAAAGTCCATTTCAGGTTGTCTATGGCATGTAGCCGAGAGGAATTTCTTAACTGAGGGATTTAGAACAGACTACGACTAGGAGCGCTAGTGTAGAAGAATTCGCAGAGGTGATGAAAGAACTTCACAGCTAGGTGAAGGAGCGATTGCAGAATTCAAGCCAAGAATACAAGCATAGAGCAGATCATCATAGAAGACAACTTCAGTTTGAGGTTGGTGACTTGATTCTAGCACATTTGAGAAAGGAAAGTTTCCCGAGAGGAACATATAATAAATTGAAGATGAATAAAATCAAGCCATGTAGGGTCTTGAAGAAATTTGGGGTGAATGCTTACGAGATTAAATTACCCGATGGGATCGGAATTTCTCCGATATTCAATATCTTGGATTTGTACCCATATAAGGCTGGGGAAGTGGGAATTGAGTAGCCAGTGATCCAGTGGGAAAAACAGTTGCCAGTTGCAGAGAAGCCACAGATGGAGCACATACTGGATAAAAGAGTGAGCAAGAAGACCAGGCGAAAGAAATATTTTGAGTATTTGGTCAAATGAAATGACCAGCCAATTGAAGATGCCAGCTGGGAGAACGAGCCAGAGATACAGAGGCATGGGCAGACCATGCACGAGATCATGGATAGGAACCCATTAAAATTTTCAAGTGAGGGATTATGATGCAGGAGCATCGCCAACATCAAGCGATCCAGCGCGGAAGCAGAAGACAGCTGGACAAGCGCCAGCGCAAATTTTGAATTACCTTGAAGTTGATGTGCAATCTTAAATGAAGTCATTAAGAATAAGCACACTTGTATAATGTAAATGGACCTTGAGCCATTTTTCTCTCGTCCTTAGTAGGTAGAAGGCATTTAAAGTAGTTAATGCAAGTAGATAGAATTCAATTCTAGATTAGACAGTTTTAGAGTGCAAGAGGGAAATGGGATATAGACACCCTCATTGTGTATTGTAACATAATTGAGCAGAAGTGTATGAAGCAACATTGGTTTGGAAGAGCAAGAGCATGCAGAGAGCTGTGTAAGAACACCCAGGTACAGATATTTGGATTAATAGAAAGAGTTTAATTCAAATTCATGGTTTCATGTTTGTTCTCTGTGTATTGATGTTGAATGATACGCTCATGAATGTTTTCTTCCTGTTATACATTTTCTTTATATGATATGTATACGATTTCATGTTTGAGGTTGAAATCTGAAAGGAAGTAGGAATGAGTTTCAATTGTTTCTCTATTTGAGCAAGAGTTCTTGTAAGGAGTGCAGTTGAAGTGTCCGTAAGGAGTGCATTGACAAAGGGGTCAGATAGGGTAGCTTTTGTTCTCGTTCATTCCGAAGTGCAGACAGGAACAAGAGACATGCAAGGAGTACGTAGGCCAAGTGAAGTCTGAAGGTTGTGGACTTGAGTGAAGCATTGAGGACTATTACTGCAGGAGTGTGCAGGGTCGAAAGAATTCAGTGCTTAGAAGTGTCTGAAAATTTCCGCAAGGATTGCGCACAAGAGTCTCTTCTAAGACTCGAAGGAAGCTCAGGAAGGAGAAAACCTTATAATCACTAAAAAAGTTGCACTGAAGCTATACCTAGAAGAATTAAAAAGGCGTTGTAAGCTTGCATCGCAGGCGAACAAGTTTTTGGAGGAACACTCAGTTATTCATAGAAATCACCAAGGAGGAACGGATGGTCGGAATTCTCTGAGGAGGATCCATGAAATCTCGTGAGCCATCAGATCTCACGGAAGATGAGGGGAGATATGGTGAGTATTCCCAAAGGGTTCAAAGCTCAGGAGGGGCAAGACCGTAGATTCGATTTATAAGGGCCGTTGGATTTACACGTGAATCCTATTTCAGGATTTCGTGGGTTGAAGTCACATAAGTCTTGCAACAGGAATCGCGATATTCTAAAACGCAATATCCTAAAGACAAAGGATAAGTGTGGGCCATGGAGGAGTCAGCGAGTGGACAGGTGGCACGCTATTTTGGGTTTTCGTGGAAGGTGAAGTCCTGAAAACATTGCATTTGGATTTGTGATATTGCAAAGTCTGAAATGCCGATGAAGTGAAGTGGCGTTGAAAAGTCAACTGCGTGAGCATATCAGAGTTTCGACGAATTAGAAGTCGGGAATCGTAAGGACAAGTTTCTCGAAATCGCGATAGGGAAAATCCTGAAAGGAAAGAGGAAGGTCAGCCTTGATTGAAATCGGGTTTCGGATATTCGAGAGACCAACGCTTGGCCATAGGATTCATGAAGTTGTGAAGTCCGATCTCCCAAGTGTAGAGAGGGGATCCCATGAGAGTTTTTTTGTGGGTGCAGATTTTCCGATAGGGAAATAGAATAACCGTTAGAGTTCTTCAGGCCAGTGGGAAAAGGAAAGGTCCTGTGATGACGTGGACCTTTTCGACCTGCAAGTTGTGGAGGGAGTGTGCGTCGGCATCATGAAACCACAAAAATTGATGAGATATGGTGGACTGTGATAGCCATTTAACCTGGGCTGGAAAATGACCCTTATGACCCATCGCAAAGGAAGTGTGATGCTGAATGCGAGTAATGGTGGTGCATGTATCCAACATTGTGTCTTGAAGGAGAGGTGGTTGGGAATATGGAACCAAATTAGAGGGGTGTGAGATGGTGACCTCTTCTTCTAGAAGTGGAGGCTCATGATCATGAATAACTAACTGTGGAAGAAAGTTGAGATGATAAAAATTGTCTCTAACTTGTTGAAAAATTGTGTAAGGACCATAGTGGAGTGGCTTCCGCTTGTGATAACACTAGGACTGAAATCATTGGTGCTCCATGTGAACCCTGACTTTCTCACCAGGGGAAAAGTTGAGTGCCTTCCTGTGCACATCATGAAAGGGCCTTATAACATTGTTGGGAAGCTTGTAAATCCTTAGAAACATGAGCTTGTTTACGAGCCAAGGTTTGAAAAAAGGATAAGGTAGAGGTTTTCTATTTTTACTGTCGGGGAGTACTCGAAGGTTGGAGATGTAAAGGAAACTCATAGGGTGTAGTAGGTTGATACCCAAATAAAACTTTGAAAGGGGAAAATATAGTAGAAACATGAATCTCCCTATTATAACTGTGTTGTACAATGTGGAAGGTGGAATCCCACTATTCAAATTTGGTAAAATAAATGCAAAGAGCATCGACCAGGCTACAATTAAAAACTTCAATGTTTCCATCCACTTGTAGATGGAGATAAGTGGAGTATTTGAGGTGACACCCAAAGAGAGACCAGAGTGTTTTCTAAAAGGTACCAAGGAAATGTGTGTCACAATTAGAGATAATGTTGGAGAGGAGACCAAAATGAGTCCATACATGGGTGAAAAAGAGATCTGCAATTTGAGAAACAATATTAGTATTAGTGAAAGGGAAAAAAATGGCCATTTTGGAGAAGGGACACACAACCACCCAAATGGAATCATGATGAAAAAAGTTCATGGGAAGAATGGCGAGAGATTCCATAGAGACAGATTCCCATGGACGGGAGGGAATGGGAAAGGGTTGATATGGGACATACTTGTGGATGGTCGGCTTATGTTGATTGTAGAAGGTAAAAGCTCGGATAAATTGCTCATCTTGGTGCTCAAAAGCATGAAAAAATAAGTGACATTGAATATTTTGAGTAGTTTTAAATGTGTCAAAGTGCTCGCCATAACAGGAGGCATGATATTCACGAATGAGAACAAGGAGATCATAAGTATTAGGCACAAAAAACCTGTCAATATTATACCAACATCCATCTTGAATGTGGTATTCGAGGAAAGGGGTCTGGTTAATGACATTAGGTTGTTGCAAGGTAGTCCAGATGGTACTAAAGAAAGGGTCAGAGGCATACAAAGGCTTCCAATATTCATAAGCAACACAACATATATATAGGATTTGAAGTATTTGAGGAGGAGGGCAACTAATAAGATCAACCATGCAATTGGTAGCCCTTTTCTTATATTTGATGACCTAGTATAATTGTTGTAGATAAGTATCCCACTTCAAGTGATGTTGTTCCTGGAGCTTAGGATGAGAATTAAGAAAAATTAGAGGATGATGACCAATATGAAGAATGGTCTCCTTAAGGCCTAGACCAAGCTATATAATTCCTTAACGTAGGTACTGTAGTGTTGTTTGTCTTGAGCTAATGTCTTAGAATGATAAGCAATGGGATGTCCTCCCTGTTTAATAACTACACCAATAACATTGTTAGAGGCATCGGTCTCAATTTCAAAAGGTTGTTGAAGATCGGGAAAAATGAAGGACACGTGTTCAACAAAGGGCCTCTTTAATGCGCTGTAACTACTATTGAGCCATCAGATTCCAAAGAAAAGTGGATTGATTGGAAAAATAATGAAGGGTCTTGGCCAACTAAGAGAAGTGAATAATGAATTTCCTATAAAAATTGATGCCATCGAGAAAACATTTAAGGGTCAACGTTGACTGACGATCAGATCATTGTACTAGATCTTGAACTTTATAATATTCAATACATAAACATTCATGATCGATGATAAACCCCAAATAAGAGACAAAGGTATAACCAAAGGAGGACTTGCATTCCTTGACCTGAAGGTGATTCATACACAACAATTAGAGTATGATGCACACATACTGTAAGTGCTCCTCCCAAGTCTAACTAAAGACCATAATGTCATCCAAATAAGTGACCACAATGCGACCCAATAAACGATAAAATATATCATTGATGAGCCTCTGGAATGTGACAGGGGAGTTGGTGAGGCCAAAAGGCATAACCATCCATTCATAGATCTCAAATTTTGTTTTAAAAGATGTTTTCAAATGTCTCTAGTAGTGATGCGCACTTGGTGTTAGCCCACCGTTAGATCCATATTTGTAAAATACTTTTCCCTTTTTTAGATGATCAAGCAATTCTTCGATACGAGGGAGAGGATAACGATTTTTGATAGCAATATTGTTGAGATCCTGGTAATTAGTGACTAAATGCCACTCACCACTCTACTTTTTGGGAATAATGAAGGTGGGGGAGGTGCAAGGAGAGCAACTGGGTTGGATATGGATGACATTGAGAAGTTGTTGGAGTTGGCGTTCAATTTCCTTAGCCTCACGGGGAGCCAAGTGGTTTGAAGGGGAATTAGGAAGAGAAACACTAGGAATGAGGTCCATAGAATGATCAATAGGGAACTAAGGTGGAAGGCCTTCCGGAGGACAAAACACATCATAAAATTTGGAGATAACAACAAAACAATTAGGTGAAATGGACTCAAGTGTCTAATGTGGCTTAATAGGGCACACAAAGCATAAGGAGATGGATTTATTGAGGTTTAATTGGAAGACGATAGCTTGGCCAATGAGAATAGGATGATATTTCAGTGATGAAGAGGTAAGAACATAAGTTAGACCATCCTGTTGGAGGTGATACTTATGGATGTGGAAATTATATAAGGAATCATGTTTTTCATAGTATGGGCTTCCCAAAAGAATATATGCACAATCCAATGGAGACACATCACAAAAAATAGAATCATGGAAGGGTCTAATGGAAAAGGTGACGAAACAATGTTGTGTGACCATCAGAGGAGGTTTGTCCTTATAAACTCACCCTAATTGATAAGGAGAAGGATGAGGGGTGGTGGGACGGTTTAATCAGTTGACCAAATCTTGAGCTAATAAATTCTTTTGGATGCCATTATCAATAATGAGCATAGCAAGAGACTGCTTGATTTGGAAAATGTGCATGAAGAGAGGGGCAGTCGAGGTGGCATTAGAGTCAATAGTCATCAAAAGAAAATAGGGGTATGCAGCCATGGGATTGTATAAAGAGATTGGATCAGAAGAAGGGATCTCTAAAGATGAGGACTTGGGAGTATCGAAAAATGAGTTTTGGCAGTAGACGAATTCTGTAGGACATGACAATCGATGGTGTTGTGGAAATAAGACTTATGAAATGTGCACCATTTAGTAGACTTAGGAGAAGAGGGATACTTTGAAGAGGAGGGTGGGAAGGCTAAGTTAGGATTATACTGAAGGGGTTTCAAGTGGGGAGAAAGCATATGCTCAAATGCTAGAGCATGAGCGAAAGCCTTATCCAAAGAATTAATGTAAAAAATATCCACCTCCTTGGGTAAAAAATTCAATAAAACAGAATTAAACTTTGTTGTGAGTACCTCTTTAGAGTACTGAATATGAATTTGGATGCGGAGCTTGGTGAATATTTCAATGTATTGCTACACAGACTCGCCTAAGAATTGGCGGAGCTGGAACTAGAAAACTGTAATATTTTAATGGTATTCAAGAGGATAGAATATGCTATGTAGTGCTTGACAGAACACTTCCCAAGTGCCTATAGGAGGAGTAAAAGAAAAGGCAAATGTGTGAAAATCCAAAATGAGTTGGGCCCCAATGGATTTAGTATCATACCAAGCCTAGGAAACTCCTTCCATTTGTAAGTTAAAAATCTGAATCTTCTCCTCGTTAGAGATGATGTGACGAGTGTTGAAGTATGTAGAGAGACTTTGAATCTAGGAATTCAAAATGTACCCATTGGTCTTCCCAAAGAAATTAGGAAGTTGGGAGCATGCATCCTGTTACAAAGGATATAGATTCTGATGTTGTAATCTAATAAGCTCATGAAGAGCCAAATCCAACTCTTGGATAAGGCAAGAGTTGACATAAGAGGCATCATCCTATGGAGTGTCCCATCTTGGAGGCATGATATTCATAAAATAATGTTTCTCCTATGCAAAGGACACTGATCTATATAGAGGAGGAGGGGAAAAACCCTAAAGAACATTTAGAATGAAAAATTAATTGATAAGAGGAGGGGGCTACCCTAACCCACCTATGGAAAAATTGACAGAATTAAGAGGAGGAGGGGGTTTCCATAACACACCTCTAGCTATCTTCTAGAGCTTAGAGGAGGAGGGGGTTTCCCTAGTGCACCTTGTTTTCTATGGACTGAGATAAGAGGAGGAAAGGTTTTCCCTAATGCACCTCTAGGGATATAGAGAGAGAGAGGATGGTGAAAAGAAACCCTAGAACATCCCTCACCTCCAAAAAAACAAATTCCAACCCTAGCGCAACCCAGTTGGGATATGGGTTTGCTTGGAGCTCCCACTGAAATATTTGACTAGTGGAGGAGGAGCACCTTGGACTGGTGATCTGATACTATTTGATCTGCAATACTAGAGATAAAGGATAACACATCCACAGACAAAGACAAAAACCAAAACACAAAGACAAAAACCAACACATTATATGAGCAAGCAAAATGAATCATTCACTTTATTTAGTAGAATATGAACCCTTTATATAGAATAGGTTGAACATACAATTGTTTTGATCAAAGTGGATCAAATCTGACTAAGCAACAACTAGAAAAGGTCCCAAAACCTAAAAATATATATTATTTGACCAACTCCTGGTCGTCGAGACTTGTGCCCAACCTCCTATGTAGAGATGCACTCCAATTGGCCTTTGTGGTGAAGTGTGTTGCATCTGGAAGGAGGTGCAACTTTGTGGTAGCACCCTATTGGCCTTCCTTGAGATGTGTGCTCTCCTCCTTGGGGAGAGAACCTTCCAACCTGCCCATAAATTGTAGTGTACTCAATCATCCATCCATGTATACTATTGGGTTAGTGGGG
Organism: Picea mariana; assembly: GCA_032191745.1. Lineage (NCBI taxonomy): Eukaryota > Viridiplantae > Streptophyta > Pinopsida > Pinales > Pinaceae > Picea > Picea mariana. Next base: position 14,652 of record JASDQU010587873.1, on the reverse strand, counting down.
TATTTCAAAATTACTCCCATCCATATTAAAATTTCATTACCGCAATCTTCTATGTCTCTCTTTTAATGAATTAATACATGCTTACCAAATTAACATTAAATTATTCACAATTAGAGATGTAGATTATTCATGGAATAAATAATTTAAATCCATAATATACATAACATTAATTCAATAAAAATATAATAAACTATAAAACATCAAACGTTCCACCCAACCATAGGCTCCCTGTTACACTTAATCGCTCAAAACCTAGCCACCTTCAGGCTAGGCCTATGATTCCACAAGAAATAATTTATTCTATGACTAGTTTAATCCTCTCACACCACCCAATTCATAGAATTTGCACTCTCTTCACTCTTATATAGATCTCAACTCACTATCTCTTTTTACTCTTTACCCTGCAAAACCCAAAGAAGGGGATACCCTTCTCTACCACTAAGTCTCTCGAGCTATACCACTTCTTTATTGGGCTGGAGGAAATATCATTGTTGGGATTTTCAGCTGTGGTTAATTTTCCTCATTAGTATTAGTTTTCCATGCACATGGATTTCTTTCCGTGAATTTCGTTACATTAGCTCTTCCCAAGGAATCCCCTAAAAAATCATGTGATATGTATGCATGTTAATTAACTCACCACATGGCTTCCTAAGAAGTCCATGTATTTCACCAAGGTTGATATGACTTAGGGTGATTTATGCATAAAACTTAGGCTAGGAATAAAATATTATAATTTGGTTTTGACTCTGAACCTATTTCATTTTTCTCTTGTGAAATCATAGCCCCCCATGTTTTCGTCCTTCTCTCGTGATGTATTTTTATTATTAACATATAAAGTACAATATTTACACCTAGAGGCATACACCTAATGGAAATGGGCACATTTAACAGGTTCTTTAGTTCTTAATGAGTTTTGTATGGACATGATTAAATATGGATCGAATATTCTTAGTTGTCACAATAAATGGAGGGTTGGGATTTCAACCAGTAACTTCCTCTCTTGTATAAAGGAATAAATATATATGTTTAACTTTTTACATTTACTTAATCATATTAAGAAATTACTCTAATGGTCATATGATCACTACATTTAGGTAATTAGCAATTGATTGTGATTAGCTTAG
>JASDQU010587872.1:31804-42405 GCA_032191745.1 Picea mariana | reverse complement strand
ACAGTGGATCTCAATCTAATCTAATCTCAGAAGAATTGGTTAAGAAATCGGGGTTAAAAACACAACTACATCATAAGCCTTACACACTTAAATTGATAAGCAATCATCATCAAATGCACATAACAAAGCAGTGCACAATCAAATTTGCAATTTCATCTAAGTATGTGGATGAAGTAACATGTGATGTAGCGTCGTTAAGAGAATATGGAATGGTCTTAGGTAGTCCATACTTATATGATAGTAAGGCAATCTTCTACAGGACAATGAATCAATATCAATTCACTAAAGTAGGTCAAGATTATGTGGTTCATGCTCATCATGTTAAGGCAAATAAAACGCTTCAAACAATGGAACAATTAAAGAATGCAGTGCAAGCAAGAAACAAACCAATAATTGTTTCAAGTGAAGTAATCGATCTTAAGCAAGAACAAGAAATGATTGTTGAATGGAAAATCAATCATAAGTTGCTTCAAGATAAGCTCATGTCATCCAGTTATTTCAAGTATATCAGCTCATTTGCAGTCGTCTTCTTGATATTGTCATTAGTAATGTTTTCTACATGGATGATAGTGGCTTTAGTAAGATGTAACAGGGTTCAAATGGCTAACAATATACTGTCAATTGTCATGATTGTGTTACAGTTGATCTTGATGAGACAAGTGCACAGGACAGAGTTAAGAGATAGAGGACAAGTCGGGTGGCCTATCCCAAGCTTGTTGACTGGTCAGTATCCTATTTGGGACCAAAAGGTCTTTTAGTGGGGAAGTGTGATCTAGAATCGGATCCAGAAGCCTGACAGGGCTAAAAAAGGCTAAAAAATGAAAGTGCTCAAAATCCAACGAAACTAGCGCCATTGTGTCCGCCTCATCTTCTTGATTCTGGCCATATATTTATTTCATCAAATGGGCTTCGTATGCGGAAGATATCATGTTCTGTCCAAAAACCCAAACAGGCAAAAAAAGGGGATGACTGTACAGTCCATACAGTTCCATGTGGCATGCTAACTATACAGGCCGTATGACCATACAGATGACATGGAATCTCCTAGAGATGACACATGGAAGGTGATGTGGCATACGATAGACAATTGGACCAATCTATGGTGACACGTGGCACGAGATGACATCAGCAGGTGACTGGGCAGATATGGTGGCAGGGAACGTGGTAGGTGATGTGGACCATCCGGCATTTAACACTTGGCAGTTTTTGGTTGGTGGTTGATGTGCCACGTGGCCCAGTCATGGGTTGCCACGTGGCACCCTGTGGTTGGCTCGTGGTTATGTAAAATGTTATGGTTTCCACCAAGGTCAAACCCCTGACCTATTTCTGGGCTATGGACTGGCAGGACCGGGATAACCACCCGCTCCATTGGTGTGACTTAATAGTCATATGGTAAAACTTTTATTTAAGTTTGTTCAAAGTTGTATTCAGAGGCAGAAAGGGTTGGGGCCTAGCCCCAGCCCACGGTTTATTGTATACCATGTAACCACAGCATAGCCAGGAGCCAACGTGCGGGGGTTAACGCAACGAGGAGCTGGCAGATAGGGACTAGCCCTTGGTCCATGGGTAGGTTTCATATGACTTCGACTATCCACCAAAAGAGCACGCGGTTATAGCAGTTAGCTCGTGGTTCCGTAGACCACGTCGATGACCAGGAGCCAGCAGAGGGGGGCCAACACACAAACAACGGAGCACATGGCCACATGGCCGTCCCATATGACCAGGGCACGTGCCAAAAAGGGGCTACGCCTAATTTTAAACTAAAATGGTTTTTTTTGTTATGTTTTGGGATTTTTAAATGATTATATGCCTATTTTTAATGGATTTTCTCCATTTTTGGGAGATATTGGGCATTTTTGGAGCCCAAATTTTGGGAGGAAGTTGGGGATGGATAACCAACTTCAGATCTATATAAACTAGGCTTGTTTGAGGCCATGGAGGACAGTCAGAGTAGAGTTATGTTGAAGAGAAGCCAAGCCAAAGCCATTTTTATGCAGGGAAGCTATTGAGGAGCAGATGCTTGCGGGCCATTTATGGGATCTCCAGACGTCCGTTTTGCATGTTGTTTTCTTTGCAGGGTTCTTGAGATCTGGAAGAACATGACCAGATCAATCTTGTAGCCAATTGGAACTGCTGCAATGTACTTTTGAGATTTTGAACATAAATAAAGAAGCCTCCCCCACAGAGACAAAGGCCCAGAGACGTAGGCAACGTTGTGCCGAACTCTATTATCAATTCTCGTGTTATGATTTGTTGTTTATTATTTCATTTCAGATCTGCATATGTGTATATGGCTGTCATAATTCCTCTTCTTTCCTCATTCTTTCATTAATCTTCTCAATTGGATAATTAACGCATGCAAAATTAAAACTCAACCATAGTCATTAAAAGATCCGACTGATCAATATCTTTCTTTTTTCATTTAAAAGTTGTCATAAAAAAAAATTCTTTAGGGTTTTTAGACAAGTGTGAGAGTCCTTTTTTAAGTTTTCTAGTGTGTGATTTATTGAAGTGATTCTTTGCGATATGCAATTAGGCCAGAACTCTTTTCTTGGTTTTTGACTTGTTGATATTTTTCCTTTTTGCTTTGTCAACATTCAAATAGAAAAAAAAAAAAATCTTTCATTTTCTTGTTTGGTTGAAAAGTGTTGTTTTGCATTAGTAACTAGGGAAAAGTTTTTTCTTTCATAAGTTCTTGATATTTTACTTAGATTGTAAGTAGCTCGTAGTCGAGTGAAATCTTTCTTTGAGTTTGTTGTTCAAAAAATCTTAGAAAATGTTTAAATTTTTTTTTTTGAAAAGTTGTGAAAATTTGCGTTAAGTGAAAGTTGTTTGTTTCTAGCTTTCTGTTCATTTTTTACTTTCATCTTTCAAACATCATTAGTTTCACTTTCATACCCCTTGACATAAGACAAGCCATAAAATTAATGATAAATCTAAAATTCATTAGACTTTTATGTTTGTAGGGTTAACCAACTAGTTCAGGATTAGGTTAGAGAGGAAACTCTTCAAGGCCATTAAAATCAAACATTAGAGTCTAAGTTAGGGAGTGTCCAAGTCCAGTATCATGAAATTTATCCAGGACCCCCCTCTAACACAGGGGATAAACACGAGGTCGTGTGCGGAAAGGTAGCGGAGATAACCCCTCCAAAGTTGGACCAATCGTAGTGGAGAACACATATAGAGGGCTTGTCTTGGGATTCCCTCGATTGCATTTGCCACAGAGCTTCGTGGGTCTCAAATCCATTCGAGGTCCTCAGTTATCTTCTGGACCACTTTCTCTCAATACCCTTGATAGGTTTCAGGCTCGATACCCTGCTCATTGTGGTCTACCCGACTTTCGACTGTACCCACCTGGTGATTGTTCGCGCGCTGGCAACCTAGTTGCCTATATTTTTTAGGGACATACATAGGTGAATGCGGGGGTATACCATGGTACCTTGGACAAACATTGGGCCATGCTTTGTAGAGTATACCTGGAGGGTTCTTCCATTTTCGAGTTGCACTTGCACCGACAAGTTGCTCTAGTGTTGGTTGTTGTAATTGTTCTTCCAATTAATTTAGTGTTTTCCTGTCTTATCTTATAGGAAATATTTTAGTGTGTGTTTCTTTTGAACGATTAGAATGCCCTAGAGTGTCTTTGATATTCTCACAAAGTGGAGGATCACGAGCTCCACCAGTCATGAAAGCTTTTTGGCCTGTTGTCGATTACACTAGAGCCACCCTCGCCACCCCTAAAGCAAAAGCTAGACCAACAAGGGTATTTTGAAGCAATCGGGTCACAAGAAACTGTGCCCGACCAACATCCAGAGGAATCGACTATTTTAGACCTTGGAGAGAAATATTTTGGTCTTGTTGAAACCTCCACCACTGATCTTTCAGTACCCACCATTGTACTGATTCATCCTTACAAGTGCTAGATAGTGTCGCACGCAGCAATGGAAACAAAAGTTGTTACTCCTTCTGGGAATTATTCAATTCCCACTACGGTTGTCACCACAGGAGAGTTTCCAGCTCCTAACCCACTGTCACTGGTCCGAGCCACCATGGTCTCGACCGCCTCTACATCACACAGTGGTCTAATCTTGTCTCTAGTGGTGGCCACAACCCCTTTCACACCAAGTGCGACAGGCCCTTCATTCTCATACGGGATGCCTAGTTCAGGTACAAGTCCTGTACTTTCCTACTCCACTTCATAGACTTCAGGTCTATGGGTAGGGAGCTCTAACACTCCTATGCAAGGACACATGGGGGGCACTCCTTCTCCTTTTAATGCTTTCCCTTACGGGAGAGGTCATATACCTCCTTCGTCCCCTTCACTTAGTGGCACACATCAACAATCCGTCGGGCCACCTACACACCATAGTTTATTTGGAGCGGGGAGTCAAGGACCACCTTCGCACAGTATGTAGGTAGGTTTGACACTGTTTTCTTTGTTCGGTGCATTTGGTAACAACACCTTCTCATCAGCTACTTTCCCAACTGGGGTAACCCTGGTTTTGGACAACCTATTCCTATGCAGGGTACTATTCCTGCACAGGGGGCACACCCAGGAACTTATTTCACATTAGGGCCTTGGAATTCTTGGTAGGGATCCGTTCCCTCATCAGGAATGTCGATTTGGGGTAATTATTTTCATAATCAATGGAACCCCAGAAAAAACACTATGCCTATCCCCATGGGACCGACATGGGGCAACACTTCCCAAAGTCCTTCGAATGTAATGCATGCCCAACCATCTATGTCCTATTTTGGAAATCAGCTGATGATGTCTCCACACACAAAAAATCCATACACTGGCCAAGGCCATGGTTTCTACCAGAACCTGGGCCAACAACCAAACTTTTCCTGGCAACTTGGTGCTAGTCAAACTCCAGGCCCCTTTTTCCCAGGTTATCATCAACAACCCAAACTACCCTTCCTGGCAACTTTGCATTTGCCAGACTTGACAAGGTTGTTGAATGAACCTATCTATCACGATCCACATTGGCCTCCTATGCCAATGAAGTTGCCTTTGGACATCCCAAAGTTCAAAGCCAAGCCTAACAAAGATCCAGGAGATCATGTGACTACCTGCCATCTTTGGTGCTCATCTAACTCATTGAAAGATGACTCCGTATAGTTGTGATTGTTTCAATGTACTCTCATTGGGAGTGCTGCGAAATGGTACATTGAGCTCGATCACTCAGGATACTCTTCCTTCGGTGAACTAGCGATGGCTTTCCTAAACCATTTCCAATTACCTGTGAGATACGACACTGCCACCGAATTGCTAGCCAATTTCTCACAAAAAAAAGTGGACCATATCTCTGATCACATTCAAGAATGGAGACACCGAAAGAGTTTAATTAAGGTACCAGTCCCACCAGCATTCCTACTTGAGTGGTTTCTTAAGTCTTTGGTCCCACAGTTGTCCAAAGATGTCGAGACATCGGGATCATTTTCTGAAGAAGATGCCATCATGAGAGCTCAACAACTTGAGCTAATCTATTCTCAGTCTGGTTTATTATACGAGATATTTCCAGATGCACCACACTCAATACCTAATAAAACCAGACAGAGAGTTGGACCACACGCTGATGGTATTGTTGGTTCAGCACAAACAAAGCCCGCTGAGAAACTAACGAATCAGTTGCAACAATTGTCTATACAACAAACAACGGTCAACAAAACTACTGCTCTGGCTGCTCCCCCTACCAAAACGTCGGATGTACACACAGTGAAATCGACTAATCCAAAGGCCACCCAGTAGCTTGTAGGAAAGAAAAAACAATGAAAGAAGGGTAAGGGGGATAAAAAACCTACTGATAATGCTGGCGGGGACAACACTGAGAAATGAAAGGTGAGGTATCCATGCAACTTATGCGTGGAATACCACTCGACCCATCTATGTCCTCGGCTTGCAGAAGCCCAAAAGTTTGTGATGTAGCAACATCTTGATGTGTTAACCAATCCATTTCAACATGGGAAAAATCTAACCCAAGCCTCTGTAAGCATGGAAGGGGGCAGCCAAGGACCCTCTCTGTCTTCGAACAACCCCACATCCGTGAATGTATATATGGTGAAGGGTGATGCTTTTATATTGGCTAGAGCACTTGATTATAGTAAACCAAGCACTTCTAAGAAGGGTAAAGAAGCCAAACTCCCATCTCTTCCTCTACAGATTGAGAAGACGTTGGGTGAAACTATGACACACATCCCCAACGACGCCTTCAAAAAATCTTCTCACAACCCAAATGCAAGGGCCGTCCAGAACTATTTTGTGGTAGAAGATTTATCACAAACCCCTTATGTGATGTCCGCTTTGGAGGTCCTCCAAAGCTACCCTTCCCAGAGGAAAGCCTTGTTAACCGCTTTAGGATCTACCGATACTTGTAATCCAGGTACAATCATGCTAAATACAACTAACCTAAAACCTCGTCTGCCTTACCACGTAGAATTTCAGATAGTAGTGGCTTATCCCACGAAAAAGTTTACTCAAAATATCTTCCAAATTGTGGTTGATGAGGGTGCCTCGACATGTGTTATGTCGTTGGCATGTTGGAAAGCCATTGGCCAGCCCGTTTTGTCTCTGTCACCTACTCTTCTTGCTTCTTTCGACGGTCATTCGTTCCGACCACATGGTATCATTCCCTCTTTCCCAGTGCAGTTAGGAGGGAAGACCGTGTGTGTCGAGGTAAAGGTAGTCAATGCGCCCCCCGACTATAACCTCTTGTTAGGGAGGAGTTGGACTTATGCAATGCAAGTTGTGGTTGCTACAGTTTTTCGGGTCTTGTTGTTTCCACATGAGGGTCAGATTGTGACCATCGATCAATTGTCTTTCTCCAGACCTGACCCTTCATTGGGGGCATCCACGGTCCCAATGATTGATAATCCTCAATCAAGTGTGGTCAATGTATGGGTTGGTTTGTGCCCATCTTTGATGGGTACCTTCGATTACCTGCCCCCTCAAGGCAATATCAAGTTTATATCTAGTCACCATAGGGTTGAGATTTTTCAAGTTTCGTCGTTTCGCATGACTTACTTCAACGATCCATGGATACTTCCCTCCCCATCGACCATGATGGATGGGACAGAGAACCCGAGCATGTCCATGCTATTGTTCGCAGCTAAAGTAGCGTACTCTTTAGTCCAACGAGCTTCAGCCAATACTGATCCAACTCCTACACAAGAGTTCAATCCACTTCTAGAGCCTATTTGGGATCAGATTTCTCTCGCTGACATTGATTCATTAGACTTAGTCTTTCCCTCTGATGAAGCTATAATTGAAGCAATGACTAGTCCGGAAAAACCCTGGGAAGATCTTCATCATAGACCATACTTCCTCCTAGAGTTAAGAAGAATTGAAGCCAGAGAATTCACCTTGACTATGACTCGAGATAGGTCTTATCCTATTAATCCCTTAGCTACACACGAGATCTATGTTGAGGGTAATATGTCAACCATTTCTGAAATGATACCTATCAATATCTCTAGAACCCCTGGCGTCATAGATAATGTTTTCGTCGGAGCATACTGCTTCCCTGAGGAGATGCCATGCATCGACCCACAAAGAGTTGATCATGAGATAACTTTGTTGTTTTTTAAGCTTGATTTGCGATCTGAAAGCAACATCTGAAGAGACTGCATTTATGCTTTTCAATCTTGTCTAGATTAACTGAGAAAAGTAACCTCTATGGGTCTTCTTTTAAGCCCTTTTCAGACCCTCTAAACATGAAAAGATTGTCGAGTGATCTTGTGGACTTTCACGCTTGTTAAACTAAAATTTGAAGTCACATCTATCCGATGGTAGTTTACCCCTTTTTCAGTCCGGATGGTCAACTGTATGAACAAAGGTATACTCTATGGAAATTCAGTTCTCTACAAGAGTACCCTCAGGTATAATTTTATCCCTTTTTCGGGCCTAAGGTACTAAACTTATGAAAAAGGAACCCCCTTGGAGTCCATAGCTAAGCTCTTTTTAGACTCCCTAAAATTGAAAAGATTGTCGAGTGACCTTATTCTTTCACACTCGTTAAACTGGTCCAGAAGAACATTCTTGATGGAGTCCATAGTTAAGATTTTTTCAGACTCCTTAAAAATGAAAAAATGGCTGAGTGATCTTGTCCTTATCACACTCATTAAAACGGTTTTGAATAGATGTCTTGTCGGTGCTAGTTTACCCCTTTTTTGAACCGACTAGACTATCTTCGAAAAAGGTACCCCAATGGAGTCTCCTTTTATGCTTTTTCAGACTCTCTAAATAGGAAAAATCATCGAGCTTACCTTCTCTGGGCTCATTAAACTTACATCAAAGGATGTTACCATTATGTTTCTTATTAATCGCATTCACATACTCGCGTCTTTGGCCTAATTCCAGCTCCATGTTGCTCTCAACTGACCCATCTAAAGCATGCCTTATATGCAAGCCCTGTAGCATTTTGCCTTTGCCTCTTGACACCTTTGGCCTCTGGAGGATTTTTCCCTAGTGTCCTTTTCTTGCATATGTCTCTTTACCCTGAACATCCCTATGTTCCATGCGCTTGGAACTAGTATGTTTGCGACACTCGATTCTCCTTTGTAATGTAACATTCTTTTATTCTTTTTCCAAAATTATTGAAAAAGACAAAAAAATAAAAAATACTGCAAAAAGAGGAAGGGAAAAGTATTTTCTTTATTGGCAACATAATGAGTAGCCCTTGGATAAAACACATATGTCTGTTTGTTCGTCGAACTATGGGATGTAATATGACCTTAGGAAGTTTTTCTTGCTACATAGAGTTGTGTCCTCCTCCATTTGGTTATTCTTCCAAACATATGGAGAGTTTGCGTTGCCTCCTGTTTCATAAACTTATGATTAATGCCATGCTGCCTAAGTATCATCATTTGTTGTGTTGTTTTCCAAGAGAAGTTTCTACCAAGCTTGAGTCAGCCCCTCTACAATTTTTTTCTTGCCCTCATACCCGACCATCTTGAATGTCCAATCAAGTCCTTGTTCGAAATCAATGAAGCCTTCAGTCTGATAATCAAGATTATCTAGTCCATGACCAACGAGCCATCGAAGACCTCTGGGTAGTGAAGTTGTACACTCATATTACACTCCTACTTTGAGTTTTGAAGATTTTGAAGTTGTTTCTAAAGCTCTAAAGATCTCATCTCCATCCATCAGGTTGTATCAACTTCTAGAAGATGGATACTCGATATGTATATCTTTTTGATTTCAAGATGTAGCTACGCTGTGTATTGTTCGCGGCTACACTTTATAAGTTATTTGACATGGATCTATAGTGTATTTTATTGGTAGCCATGATTCTATTTTATCCCGAGCATGGGTATTCCCTCCTCAATGAGAAATTTGTTATTTTGCAGACGGTGCCTCCCGGTTCCTGGTCCCTGGGCTCACTTGTTCGGCACATCAGTAAAGATTGGTAATGTATTTCGGCCATCAGATTCTCTTTTGAACTCACACATTAGGGGGCATATATTATAACCCTAATTTTCACTATACATGCTTACCTGGCACCAGGCCATCTCATATCACTTCTTTGCCAAAGCACTGTTGAACAACTCTTTAAAAAACCTCTTTTATAAGGGCCCAAGCACCCTACTCCATTACTGCACATGTGTACATGCTAGCTGACCTAAAACAACCCGCGTGGACCTACAAAAGCATGAAAAAGGAAAAGTTGTCGATAGAACACACAACTTTGGGTGAGTTAACTGAAACTCCCTGCCATGCATAGCCAAGGGTTCGTCCAAATACCTAGCTTCTTCTAGCCTATAAAAGAAGGGTTAGGGGTCCCATTTGGGAGGGGAGAATAAGAGTAAAGAAACTCTGCCCAATTTCACATTCCCATTGTCCCAACCCTTTAGCCATCCTTGTGCAAGAAGAGATACAGAGCAAAGAAGTTGGAGGACATTTTAAGAGGAGCCCAGGATTAGGTTCGCGGAGTAGTGGCCGGTCTCGACATTGTAAGTTGATTCATTAAATTTAATAATAAACAAATGCTTTTCCCATCCCACTATATGAGTTCTTCGTAGTTTAGTAAATATATGTTTGAATCTCTAACCCATTAGTCTGTATGTAAAATGCATGTGTAGTTTGTTTCTTGTTTTGTATGTAGGTCATCCTTGGGAGGAGATCTTATAACAAACAATAAAGCATGAAGAAGGATCGACATCGAATGTCCGAAACAAGGTATGTTGGTCTAACCATGTATTTTTGGAAAAGAAATGGGGATTAGGTCTGGGGATGAAGGTAGAAAGTAGGTTTCTTTTGGTCATATATGCATGCATAATATAACCCTATTTGCTAGTCCATAGGGGGATTTCCCACCACAACACTACTAGGCACATTATCTAGTACCATGCACCTATGAGGATTTTTCTTTATTGTTACAAACAATAAATCAAATTAGTGTATATAACAAATATTAAAACAACATAATTTTTTATAAATACACTCAATACAAAGACATATATTGAAAAAATTACCATGGGACAATATTCATACCCCTTTTCAACGTGCCCATAATCCCTACAATGTTTTTCAACAGTTGTTTTTAAAAGTCTTCTTATATTAAACCCCCAATGTCAACTACAAGGGAAATAGAATTTCCCAT
>JASDQU010587871.1:89323-112746 GCA_032191745.1 Picea mariana | reverse complement strand
CAAGGTTTGTTAAAAATCTAAAAAAAGAAAAGAAAAAGAAAAACATCTATAATAAAAATGAACATCAAATGTCTGGTGATGAGCTCACAATCTACATCTTTTTTCTGCCATATCATTTTTGAAGTATGCAAGGATATGATCAAATTACAAATATTGTGTTGATCCTGTAGGGTTACAAGGGGCGTGTCATGACCAACAGAATTCAACAAGGCAACAATGGAACACTTGCACCTACAATCTTCCATTGAATTGGTTCAGGTTTTTCTAAAGTCATTTTTTTCTCTTTTGTGAATTAGAAATTGGGAGATTATTTGGAAAAGTGATAATACTGCTAACTCTATATTCTAGTAAGCACTACACCTAAGGTCTACCCACTGCCAATACAACTCTATCTTTGTATGCTACAAAATGAACAACATAGTGATGAATGACACCTAATAACCCTGCCTAACTACATCACTAGATTCACTATACCATGGTGACTATACACTTGACCGTCTCTTAGCTTTCTGGCCATTACGTAACAAACATAATCATACTCTGACCAGCCATTAAGCATCAATAATACCGACRACTGTAGTTTCATCCCCTCTACGTATAAACACAATCATATTTTTTCGAACCACCCCCCTATCATCCCTTGCCGCCATGTTCTTTTAAATTGAGACACTTGGCGTGAAAGGGGTACCACCTGAAACACCACATGTTATGAATACATCCAGTCGCCAGTACACATAGCCACGATAGATCACCCATTATACCGATAGCTCACCCATTATCCTGCACTTTCAAGTGTCTACTCCCCTAACAACTATACAAGGGCAGAGTCGAGTTTAATTCTAAGTGCGAGCACAGCGTCGGGATCATTTTTGGAAGCGAGTACATAGTCGGGATAAATTTTGAGTGAAGCTACAGAGTGAAGTTACAGAACGAAGTCGTGTTCTAACAATGATTATGCAACACGATGGGAGGATAAAGTTGGATCATTTCAAAATACAAAGCATAGGGTGCAGCTACTTAGGTGAGAATCGAGATTCATGCCAAGCACGGGCACATGATAAAATCAGGATTACTTTCGAGTTGAGTCGGGTTCAACATTGGATCCTGACCATGAGCACAATCAAAGGTCGACCAATTGGACGCTAGACGAATTGGGCTAGGCCAGCTAAGAGAGATAGAGGCAGGGTAAGTCGCTGGTTATGAAGAGCATGCCCACGAGTTGAATGCAAGTTTAAAAATCACAAGTAGGACAACGAAGGCTGCTACAAAGAGATATAGCGGGATTTTGAGGTAAGGAGGAGTTCAAATATCATTCTGTAGCATTTTTCTTTTGAACAATTGTTCTTCTTTGAAAAATGGGAGGGCCAGCGAATAGAAACGAGCCCAATAATATTGAAAATATCAGAAAAAACCCAGCAGTCATGAGGATATTCAAGCAGACTGGATGGCTACAGTTCCTAGAAAAATTCCAAGGATTTGATCTTGATCTCACCATGGAATTTGCTCAAAGTTTTGATGGCAGACAAACTACTGTTAGAAGGTTAAATATCCTTGTGTCTGAAGAGTCTATGAGCAGAATTACAGGGCTGCCACTGCAAGGAGAAAAATGGTATAAACATTTCAAAGTAGCCCTTGAAGTTGGATTCCATTTCTTAAGGAACCATCCCCACTTCTAGACCTGAGAAGGGGGGTAACTAGGGAAGCACTAAGCCCTCCCTGGGATGAGGTGGTATTTCATCTACAAAAGTTTGTTACTTGTGAGGGGAGGTATAACTTGGTCCACCATTACCACATCAGGATCTTGCTGCATTTAAGAGGGGACACACCACTTAGCATGCCTTACTTTTTACATAAAAGCTTGTCTAAAATGGCTGAGTTTTTGAGAAAGAAACAAAATCCTGAAACTGCTTTGTATCACAAGGGTCTCATAATGATGGTTATAAGTGAGGAGCTAAACAGATTAGGGGTTTCATGGAGCACTTTCATGGGCTCAACACTATCTAAACCCAAAATGAGGACCTTACCACCTAAAAAGAGCCCCTAGGGAGTCACTATAGGGTGCAGGAGATCCACTAGAGTCTCTCAGAAAGTTTTAGGCACAACCACTGTTGAAGAGGAGGATAGAGAGTTTGAAAAAGAGGCATCCGAGGAACAACTTGTTGAAAACTCAGAAATGGGAGGAGAACAAGATGATGTTATGATCGATATTGTAGCAGAGCCTGAAGGGGTAGAAGCCCCACTTTTGGATACAGAGTAGACTTGGATGAGATTTGACACTTCCCCTTCCTCCCCTTCCTCGACCAAGGTAGTAAATGAGTCTCGGGATATGCCAACCAATCCACATTTCATTCTTGAGCATAAAGGACATGACAAGAAAAAGAAAAAGGGAAAAAGGCATGTGGAACCAAAGCCTTTCCGATTCTGCAGCCCTAGCTACCAAGCCTTGCTTAAGCAAAATCGAAGACTCTTGCTACAGAATAAGAAGCTTAAAAGCAGATTGAGATATCATAAGATCCCAAGTGATGCAAGGAATCTAATGAAGGATATTCAAGGGGAAGAAGTGTCGGAAGAGAGAGTGGAAAGTTGTGCTAAAATCCATGCAGAGGAAGCACAAAAGATTTTTAATACCTTCCTAGATGATGTCATTACCAACACTTATGCCTTCATGCAGTTGAAACCTGATCTACCCCAATGGAGAAATAAGGATGAACTCTTTGACTTGGGGATCATCAATAGGGAATCCCATAGGCAAGCCATATAAAAGCTCAAGGCAAGGTGGTTCTCCATGTACCTACAACAAGAACAAAGATGGACTGACAGGATTAAACAATATAAACAACAACTGGAGGATACAAAGAAGTTAGTACAACAAACTATTGAGATTGCCTTTGAAGGCATATACAGTAGATAGCCATCTAAGTCTTATCCTCTTTTCTTGCATGATCGGTGGGCAACCTTCAGATTGAAACAATTGGTAGCAGGACAACCTCATGAGATTAAGCAACCAGATGATTTTGTCAATATCTATGTCTCTGCAGAAATGAAGGACCAAAATCTGTTGTGTGAACTATATCTTTATAACTTCATCCTCCCTAACAATGCTCGTTGGAATCCTAACCTCGGTGTTGGTGATGTTCAGTTAAGGGCATTCACCTCTCATATCCTCGATCTCTCTCAATGGAAGAAAGATGCAGAATTCTATAGGAGAATGGAGGTCGAGGCAAGCCTAAATGTGAGGAATGAGTATCAATTGCCTCATGTTATGAAAGATGATCTATAGAGGTTAAGGGCAGATCCGAGAGATGTCGTCACCATTCGTCAACACCAAACATTTTCCATAGCAGACTTCATGCAGGTGTCTAGAGCACATTCAGTTCAGACACTTTTGATCTCTCATGATATTTGGGAAGTTCTCCCTAAATATCTAAGGGATCGAAACCCAATAGGGTATCCATGTTTCAGATTGGCACTTAATTGAGCTTCATTCTATGCTAACTCCCTACTCAGATATGGTAGTTAGTGGATAGGGCTGAGGTTCCACTTCTCTATTATTTGGTGCCCCAACAGGTTCTATAAAGCTTCTACTACTTGGGATGAGGAAGAGGAAAGGCTTCAATGGTTACAGATGGAAAGGACCCTTGGGTATTACAGTGCATGTGATTTTGGACACCCAACTTATGACTGGAGAGTAGTCCATGCAGGGATAGCAGAAGAGGAATAGGTTGCATGAGGACATGCAACCAAATCGGCAAGGGGGAGATGATGAACCCCCACTTTGGCATCTTTTTTGTTCCCTATGTCCTAAATACATATGCATTTTGCCTTCCTTTTTATATTTTCCACAGACTTGTTTCCATAAAGTCCTACCTTTATCACAGGTATTACCACTGACACATAATCATCTTAATTTCTTTTCATAAATTAGAATTAGAATGAGTTTTAGAAGAAATTTGACTTATTAGATGTATGTGATTTTCAATAACATTAATTTTGGCCATAGAATGCAAGGTTTTAGGTTCATTCTCTTGAAGTATACAAAGATATATATATGCAAGGCATTTTAAGAATATATATCTTCAAGGAAGTTTATGAAGATATATATTATATTCTCAGGAGAGAGTATTTTAAGAAGATATATATCCAGTTGACAACGCAACATCCTATGTTCCATTTTGCATATACATATATGTATCGACCTGTTATACTAGTCAGCGCCTAAAACAGCATGATAGCACCTTGAATGGACAACTGGCACGTGAACAAGTGGTAGGGTTGGTGTTTATTATTCAGTTGAGCACCAAGGGAGATCAATAGAAGGTCACAGATGAGTAACCGTGGGGATTGAATGAGATGCTCAACATCTTTACCTCAGAGCACATGATGAAATCCGAATAAGGAACAGGTGTAACGGTCCAATAGATGGATCGGGAATAGGTGTAACTATTGGCTCGTACATCAGATTGATGGATTAGGCATCTAGTCGTTTTAACTGTTTTCTTAGAATATAGGAAATTGGCACTCTGTATTCAGAGTTATTTTGAGCCATGTATTATATATATATATATATATGCGTGTGCTCACTTGAGCAAAGACATGATTTGTGTGAGACGTATGAAGAACATAACTGAGTGAATTGCTGTTTCAGATTTCATAATTTCCAATATATAATTTCTGCCGTGAGTGATAATTTCTTGTTGGTAGTTTATTCAAATTTTAGTACGGGAGTACTGTGAGCGTGGGCCCACTCACAGGTACAGTCTCGTACCATTGATTTTTTGTTCATAGTTATTTGCTGCTAATTAGATTCCTGTATGATTGCTAGTCTATGTATTTTCTATGATAGTGAAGTGTATGTTGAGGAATGGTTGTATGTTGCATAATGGCCCCTGAAAATTGCTGAATAATGATAGTCAATGACTATTAGAGTTAATATATTTCAACCATCGCTTATAATAGGATCCATTGTCCATTCTGACATTTCATGTTGAATCTGGGTATACGTAGGTCCTAGCTACTACAATAACTTTGACATCATTCACAGGATTATGAATGGGGATCGTTAAGTTTGCTAAGTATACTCTTGCTATGTTAGTTTGATAATAATTTCTGAATACAGTAGGTTTTAATATTTCTTTTTGATAAGTGTGCACATATGTTCTAGAACCATAGTACTTTTGAATCTCGTTAAGTGAACTTTCAAGGGTTAAGCCTATGATATCTCAGAAAACTTAGTCCTGAGAGATACCACAACAAGACCGAAGGTCAAAGTATTGTGACTTATTTCTTTCTTATCCATAGTTTACATTTTGCTAGTTCTCTTTTCTGTGTAAACTGCACAGAGTGCCTCATAAGCACACATTGAACCTCGGGTTGACATAATTAATGAATGAGTGTAACAATGCTAAACAATTAAGAGCTATATTTTTACCTCGTCAGAGATCACACATATATATACTTTCATTCTAAACTGGTTTTCCCTAGGGGTGTTTTATCCAGGGTCGTGTTGACCAAAAATACTTATGTCCATTTTTCATGTATGCTTAGTTGTTTAGATCAGCATTAAGAGCTTGTTAAGATCCTAGAGGAGTGCTATATGTTTTGAGGTTTGCATGTACTAATGTTGGGTTACTAAAACTACTTGAAAGGGCACCTTAAAAGAGCATATATCCATCAGTTGAGGGAATAATTCTTGGCAGATTTGAGCAGACCTGTTTGCTGTCCTAAAATGCAGCAAAGTACAGATTTGATTGATGAAACTTAGAGCCCAACAAGAGGTCAAAGACAGACCTGTTGGGAAGCCCTCATTGTTCCTCAAAAATCTACACTCGAGAATGGCATGGGACCCATAGGAAAATGTCCCCTTGTCTGTGCCAATGATCCTTTAAGACAAAACAAAGATAGGGGATTGAGCTTTGAGGAGTTTGTAACCTCTTTAATTAAGGGTAATATTAACATTCTCCTTTATCGTACCTTTTCTATCATTTTACTTAAATTTACGTTCTCCTTTGTCTTACCTTTACTATCCTTTTAATATTTACATTCTCTCCTTTATCTTACCTTTTCTATCCTTTTACTTAAATTTACATTCTCTCCTCTATCTCACCTTTTCTATCCTTCTACTTGAATTTTTAACATTACCATTTGATTGTTTCAGGATGTTTGAGAGTGGTTCTAACCTCATTGGACTTCATACGGAGAAAGTAGAATTTCATATCCCATTCAGAGTTCAACAGACTTGGTAGTTTTCAGGATTTTAGGATTGGTAGGATTGTAGCATTTCCACTGGATTCTATTATGTATGAGGGTATGGGATTGGCATTAATCAGGACCACCAGCTATGGGATTTTGCATCATGTAATGATCTATGAAGTTAATATAGACATGGATCTCCTCCTAAAATGTCGTTTATGTGTATCATTCTTATTTTCTTGCAAGATAATGCGTTATTGAAAAAAATATTTATATATCTATTTTATTTTTATTTTTTTATATACCATGTTTCCCCCACGTATCCATTTTGGGGGGCTTACGTTTCCAAGTGTTCCTGTTTCGGAAACTTGTACATGTTTTCGTATTTTGGGCAACTTAGATTTCAAGTTAAATCCATCTAAATGCATTGACTCAAGCAAAACAAAGTACAGTTCAATATAAGTAAGTTTCTACTCTTTATCATAATCGATGATTAACATACCTGGCAATGGAAATCCTGTTACCGAATGCCTCTCTTTGTTCTCAAGTTTTAATTCGGAGAATGCATTTTTAGGTCCTTTTGTCATTGCTCTTATTGTTCTGATCTTTAATGATTTTCATCAAATTCATAGAGATGTTTTCTTAGTGGTTAAGCATAAAATCCATGTGTATTGATTTCCTGAATATTTGTTAAATTGAAAATTTGTGTTCCTAACTGTTATGATGCCATATTGAGTTAAATAGAAGTGTTTTGCAGGGCGTATAGCTTGGTTAGACCTGGTGATACAGTAAATGTGATTGGCAAATTTGATGCTGAAGGAAAGTGTGTGATTGACCATGAAAGCAATCTTCTTGTTATCCATCCAGATTTACTGATATCTGGATCTAGGGTATGAAATTGTTTGCATCATCTTCAAAATTTCTGGCTTAAGAGAAATCATACAGATCTGAACTGCAGAGACAGCATGGAAATCTATTTAGGTTGAGACTAGATTTGTATAGTTCGTCACTCTGGTATCTTTCCTGTTTCTGCTTTAATATTTTTACTGGTTTTGATCTTGTAGCAGTGCATTTGATGTCAAGTATCATTGTGGTGCTAATATTTTCAGGTAGGAACCAGTTTCAGTTGTCCAAGACGGGCAGTCTTAGATGAAAGGGTCAAATCAATTGATGTTTCCACTGCTGCTCTTATGGGCACTATGCTGCATCGGGTTTTTCAGGCATGTAGCTGGTTCGTTAGTTTCTAAGCTTCTGCACTTTTTATTTTAATACATGCAAAAGGAAAATTGGAAAAGTGAGGGTTGTGGTATAGATGCCAATAAATTTTTATTTAATTATGCAGGCAGGTTTAGTTCATGAATCTCCAACCAAAGACTTCTTAGAACAAGAAGCGAGAATTGTGATGCAGACATATATTGAAAGCATATATGCTACAGGAGGTACAATCTATTATTTGCAGATATATTTTATAATGCATGCATATAACAGTTTTTAAATTTAGAATCTAAAGAGGTATGGACACCATTATATATTACATATTAGTTTTATGAAATACTGTAGTGTCAGTTACCACTGCAAGGGATGTTTTTATTGAATTGTTCCATCTTGAGATGGTGAATACCAAGTATCGTGATAATTACTGGTGTTGTTTACATTGCCCTTGTATGCTTATATACCCAAATAGTTGATCTGGTACTAGTAGAGGTACAAATCGGGTACATTGATCCAGTTAAAAAGTTTTGATTGCTTTATAGCTAGTAAGCTACTGTATTCCATGTTGAATTTCCTGCAAGCCTAGCACCCGGCAATTATTCTTAATAAAATCACTTTATTGAAAAATTGCATAGCTAGGTTACTCAACAAAAATCAGCGGAAGAATAAACAACAAAAACCAATCACATTGCACACGAGATTTCGGGTAAAACCCTTGCGGGAAAACCAGATCTTCTTTTATTATTATTGGGCTCCTTTCTTGGGATAATGGCCCTTTAGAGGATTACAAAGCAGCTATAGCCTAGCCCATGTGGTTGCTATCTCCCTCGCTACGCCTTTGCACTATCCTCGGCCCTGCCCACTCACACTTGGATGAACTCTCTTCATCCACTCAATGAGATCTCCTCACTTAGTGTGTGTCTCATCTCCTCACCTAGGATGCCTTTTATTACATTGAGATTTTCCCTAAGTCCAAAACCCTAGATCTCCTCTAAAGTGATCAATGATTGAGATCTAATCTCTCATTCACGTTAGATCTGACGGCTAGGACTTAATTTAATTCTCACTTAAGTTACTAATGCCAATAACCTAGGCATTTAACTTAATTATTAAAAAAGACCTTCACTATAATTGATGACTCATAAAGCGAACTTCCTAAAGTTCTTTGAGAGGTTACAAGGACGACTTCCACATGCTAGACACGAGCCTCTATCGAAGTACTTGTCCGACGTTAATACTTCAACACTTCCTCTTCGCGAGGAAAACACTTTCACTCTCTGGAAGTGACTCTATCTTCGCTAGTCGATCTACTACCATGGTTGCTCTCCAATCCACCTGATTGGTTGCTCCCTTTGACACAAAAGTTTTCCTTGCCATCTTGCTCAGACCCTGCTCTGAAGACTTGCTGCCTATGCTCCTAGAAGCCTCTTGCTTTTGAGCATCTTGCATGGTCATCTCAAACCATGACTTCTTCTGGACGGACTTGGAAGGTTGATCCTTCCCACCTGAACCTGAAGGTTGACTCTCTCTAAGCTGCTCAGCCTTCGGAGCTACCTGCTCCTCGTTCTCCGTCACATTGCTTGCCATTATTCGTAAGCCACTCAACAATTTTCAGCTGCCCGGATCCCTACTCGGGACCCGCTGTCCACAATCTCCTATTGCTGCCTGGGTCCTTTTCTGGGCTACCCGAGCCCTTTTTGGGCATTGCCCGACTATTTCAACCTATTGCCCAACAATTTTGTCTGCTCCCTAAAGCACCTGACTGTTATTCGGGGCACTTGCCCGCTACCCAGGGCACCTTCTCGTTGCCTGAAATTTTTTGGATAGTTTGCACATTGCTCGGCCCCTGCTAGGTAGTTTTGCGACTTCTCGCGTCAGTCAGCCCCTGCATCTTGCTGGTCGTTGTCCACGTTAGTCAGCCCAACTCAGCCTCCCCGCACTGCTCTTTGACTGGAGGCTCCCTCTCAGATCCGCTGCGGCTCAGCCGTCGTTGTCGTAACTTCTTCTTCTAGCCCGTGTGCGCTTGCAACTCCTCTACACGCTTGTGCCACATCCCTGTCGTCAATGCCCTACTCACTGCCCACAAATTGTGGCTCTCTCACTGCCCATGTACTACTCGCTGCTACAATTGCGACTTTCCCTGCAGTCGGACCACACAACAGTTGCTCCTCGTCCACTCTTCCTGCTCGACCCTTCACACGACGACTTCAATAAATTTCGACAGTTGTAGCTCACGAACCCACAACACTTTTGAAGCCTTCAACCCAATCGGTGGCATACACAACCAATCAGCTGTGGCTGTCACTTCTTGGCGGCTCGATCTGCTCCGTGTTATCTGCTCGCCTCAACTGTCAATGCCTGCAAATCTTCTCACGATCCGACTCCTACACGGCATCACACCCGCAGATCCTTTGTGGTTGGTAGCTTTGTAACGTTGATCAATCTCTTCTCCATGACCATAGTCTGATCCTCAGCCTTTAGATGTATGGCGGCGACTGTACATCTGATCGTACCCATTTTTAATTTTTTTTTTTAATTTAACCCTTCTTTGCAACAGCAAATTAAAAAAAATTCTCGCAGAAAATCTATCTCGTGCAAAGCTCGACTTCTTTAGTGTCTCGACTCGGATATTGTGTTGAATTTCTTGCAAACCTAGCACCTAACAATTATTCCTAATAAAATCACTTTATTGAACAATTGCACAACTAGGCTACTCAACAAAAATCAACGAAGGCATCAACAACAGAAACCAATCACATTGCAGACGAGATTTTGGGTAGAATCCTTGGAAAAACCTTTGCGAGAACCACATCTTCTTTTATAATTATCTGGTCGCAAAAATTTGAAACTTGTTGAAACTGACCCAAACTCTCCACAAATGCTTGGGACGACTAGGGGACCACCATCATGTGTCTACTGCTAAAAATAAACATTGCTAAAAATATAAAGTTTTTCACATGTCCATGATTTTATACTCATTGGATTCGATTTTCCGCAAGGAATCTGAATCCACAATCAGAATCGACATGCGAGCCTTGGTGCCCAACCTGCTAAAAATAGAAATCCGTGACAAATCATCCAGGAAAAAGTTTGAAGACTCAGAATGTCTCAAGGATCCACAATACGTGCTCAGAATCTGAATCTGGGGCCTAGCACTATAACTGCTAAAAATATATATCTTTTGCATGTCGCCTAGAAAAGTGCTATCAGGTCTAGGATCATGCAAGGACCATCCATGTATGCTCAGAACCGCTCCAAACTGTCAAGAGATCCACTCAAACCGTGTCTCCTAAAAAGTAGTAACACTTGATGTATGTATACATCGCTCTCAAATGCATGGGAAACCAAGCTAACTCTAACTCTGAACAAGACAACCATGTACCGATCATATATATCTCTTATGGGAACCAACCTCTGTTAACCACAAGTACTAAACTCTGGGAGAATCTCAGAATGCCAGCCAAACTAGTACATGCTGGCTCTTAACCCTCAACATTTCCAAGGGTGAAAATCTAAGGGTTAATAGGAGGAGACGACGATAAGAAGCTCTGAGGTTGGGGTAGGAGGGGTGAACATGGGGTAGGAGGGGTGAACATGGGTGAATGCATGTTGAAGCTGACGGTGAAGAGCCTTGCAGTCCACGTCATACCATCGGTTCATAGGGCAGGACTTGGTTTTTTGGGAGGTGGAAGTGGGTCGGGTGGAGTGAGGGTAGGATTTGAGGGTTTCTTCTCAAATGATGGATGAGAGATAGGTGTACTTGGTAGATGCAGAATCAAGTAAGGAGAACTGGGTCTTAGAGGGGAGCATTTGGTGAAGGTGGGTAGAAAAGTTGTTCGGCCCCCCTTCATCAAATCAAAAGGTAGTGCAGGCTGGGCCTTGGGGGGGTGTGTGTCAAGAAGGGGGTGGCAGCTCGAAGAGAGAAGGAAAGAAGAGCATGGTCTATGAGGGGGATGGGGGAAACAGAGAAGTGACGAATAGAGGAGAGTAAGTTCTGGCTAGAGAGGACATAATCAATGAACTTGCACCTCTGCCATGAGGCCAACACGTGAAAATGTGAGAATCTGGGAAACATGGAAGCCCATTCAGAATCAATAACTCCTAAGAGTCCCCTAGTTGCAAAAGGTGCCAACCATAGGCTGTGAAAGTCCCCAATGCATCATCAAACATTCAGTGAAGCCCCATTAACTCGGGATCTATCTCTTGGGTGCATAATGTGTCTTTTGATCGGTTGTGGAGAGGAATCTGAAGGGCTCTGGTGCTCTGGTGTAGGAGTTGAAGTCACCTAGAAGGTTAACCTGCCCAATCGTTGAGTATCAAGCAATGTCGTCACAGAAATCTATAAAGGGGCCCCTATTGGGCCCATTATGAATAATATATGATGAAGAAGCTGGAGGGAAGCAACAAATTGCAATGTAAATGTCCCTGGGAAGAGAGGAAACACCTCTAAACCGAACCTACATAAACCTAGCAAACTCATCTGCGACCACCAAAGAAATCTTGCTCCGGATGCAAATGTATGATGTATGGTGAGTTATTCAAATGTGATGATGCACCATGGTTTAAAAACAAGGAAGCAACCCCATCAATATACACTCATGGATGTAATGAGCCGTCATATGAGCTACATAAGGGAGTCCCCCCTGTAGGATGATATCATGCCACTTTTGAGTCTTCAAATAGGTAATGCTTGAATTAATAAAGGGGGTGGCCCCAATATTAAATCCATAGTATTTGACTTGCCTTGCCTCTTTAAAACAAGCTTTCACCATAGTTAAAGGTGTTGGGCCCTTTATCATAACTTTGTCTTACATAAGTCTTCACCATGAAAAGGGGGTGGCCACTTTTTAAAAACAAACTTGCCCATTTATGTATGTTGAACATCTATTCTATAACTGAAAAACATGTCTCCTAGGGGGGTAGTAAGGAATTTTTTCCTTGGTTTCAAATTTTCCATTGCCCAAGTAGATCTTCACTAATAACCCAAACTTAAAATTTTATAAGCATTTCTCATGACCAACCCATAAAATCTTTTTAGGTATGTTTTTTAATTTTTTGCTTACAGTGGAAGACGAAGAACATTGTGAAACTTATTTACTACAATTTATAGAGGCTCTTCAAGACTGGATTTTGCTAGAGATAACAGTGTGTTCTCTTCTTAGGCATCTTTCTCCATAATGGGTGTTGTTTCGACTTCTATGTGTTGTTGCGTTTTCGGGCAAAACACTTTCTTCCAACTGAACACACTGTGCCTTAATTGACATTTGTTTTTCTAATGTCTATATTCTAGGTGTCATTGTTTTTGGTGTCTCTTCAGACATGGATCAACATTGTCTGTACTGAATGCTTGTGTTTGCCTGGGTGCCATGAAACATTCAAGCACTTCTCTTGCTCAAATTTTTACTCTCTTGTGCAATTTAGTTCTTATGCTCTTGAATGTGTTTCTGCGGGACTGTTTGCGTTATGTGTCCTCTCCCCTACCCTGTGCATTTGAGTTTCTTTTCTCCTCCTCATGTGTCTTCTACTGTTCTTCATATGCATGCAAGTTGGGTTTCTTCTCTATGATTTGTGTAGTTCTTCCCTTTTTTTCTTTAATAAAACTTCACCTTACAGTATAAACGCTAGAAAAATTAAAATCCTTTTTAATAAATAAACATTCCTTGCATAATTTCTTCACAGCCCAACGAACTTTGAATCTCTGTTCTTTGTCTTATCAATCACAGGCACATCCTTCAAAACGAAACTCAACTCTTCACATTTAGAATCAGTATCATGCTCTGATACCATGTAGGCAATTTGGGTGCATACATTTATGAATGAGAATGGTGGAGAGAGAAAAATATGAATCTTTATTATTTAAGTTGCAACTACACTCACACCCATGTCATGTCTCAGATTACATATTTATAGCATCCGTAAGTGGCTAAGGTTGTTGAACCACCTAATCCGTAACCATAACATTTAACATTACATCATTACATTGGGCTGATGTCATTAATTTAAAGTGACCATTATACAAATATTAATAGTTCTCAATTGAGATATTATTGGAGTGTTAGTACTCTACACTAGTAATTTAATGTTTTTGTTTCATAAGCAATATTGTTGAAGGATAAGAGACAGATTGGTATATGTGAGATGTCTGGTATGATTATTAGCACTTGTAAGGTAGGTGTATATTTGGAGTTCAATCCCATATGGTTTGATTTGTACATCCATGCATATTTGTGCTGCATATGATTTTGATCATTAAATTGAACATGTTCATGAATGTTCATTCCTTTAAGAGCTATTTTGGAAGATTCAGCTTTTGTTTCGCAGTTTTTAGAAGAATTGGATGTCTCATATAGAATAGTTCTCTTTGTAGGTAATGAGACTGAAGCATATGCAAAGTTAATGGCTGCTATTCCAACAATCTTGAATTGGATTAAGAATTTCAAGGGAAAATTAGTAAGTACTCAACAATTGTTTTATGCATGCAAACACTATGCTCTCATTGTTTTACCCTATTCCGTTTGGAAAATATCTTGACATATTGCACCTATAATTTTGCCCATCATTAGGTGATTTTGCTTGTTACCTTATTTAAATTCTAAAAGTTCTACTTATTATTATTCCTCATTTTCACTGTCTTTTAACTACTCTTTAAAGACACGATTAGCTTGCCAAGGATGTCTCCTTCATTAGTTAATTTTTTTTGAAGATAAGTAATGTAAGCTGAATTTATTAATGTCCAATGAATGACCAAAAGGATAGGTCAGTATAGGTCAGTGGGACTAAAATGTACAATCAATGATAAGAACCTGTAGGAGTGCACTATACCTGATATTGTGTTTCATCAAATAAATCTAGAGTCATCATGATGCTCAATCTTTCTTGTTATCAATCATGAAGCCTGTAATAGATAAAGAAATGGCATCTTTTACTATCAAGTAAGCGAGGACAACGTAAATCTTCAGAAATAACGAATTATTACATAAGAAAGACATTCTTTGAGGGGTAAACTCAATTCATGTTGGAAAAGTGAAATGCAATTAATGCTGGAGAAATGGCTGACTTAAACAAAGAAAAACAATGGTGAATCGTTGAGAGGCATGCCAACGTATCAATTTGTTAGAAACAAAACAATTAGAGATTGCCGGGATATCAAATGATAGGAGAAAATTTAGGGACTGCAACATTGTTGTTTCAACTAAGAGTGTTTTGACCTTGTTGTCGTCCTAATACACATCTGGGCTAACGTGGAAGAAACCTTCAATCCACTTGATGTGTCCTTGGGGGCAAGTTTTGAGTCAAGGTTGTGTCACCTGATCCTCAACTCCTTCGTCTAGGCCAACTCCTAGCGAAGCCAAGGGGTGTAGTCTCTATGAAAATAAATCTAAGGCTTTTCTAAACTAAGAAAGAAAAACATTTAATCTAGG
Source organism: Picea mariana (assembly GCA_032191745.1). Lineage (NCBI taxonomy): Eukaryota > Viridiplantae > Streptophyta > Pinopsida > Pinales > Pinaceae > Picea > Picea mariana. The sequence continues at coordinate 97,924 of JASDQU010587871.1, read as the reverse complement.
AGTTTGTACCTTTTGAAACACAAGATAATATCAACACAGCATAAACTTGATCAAAAGGATACTGCCTGTGAAACCAATCGTGATCATTTATCAATCATCACATAAAATAAAGATAAGCATTGCATCCATAGATAAAATAGATAAACTTGAAAGACCAGTGCCAGATAAAGCAATAAAGTGTGATGTGATGAAAGTGCCGCGTTAATTTTATCTTGAGTGTTTTAATTAAGAGATTTGGTGTTATTAGAAAAGTTTTGAGATCATGAAGTGGGAATTAAAGTCGGGGTCCCCACTCTTTGTGTGCAAAGTGAATGTGGCCTCTTTGTGCGTTATTCGCCAATCTTATAGACTTATCGACCGGGTGTGCCGCAGGTCCAACGAGGTGAGTTACCCCTTGACTTGACACACTCCACCCAGGGTAGAGGTCTTAGATGAATAATGCCACTTAGAGATTGTCCTAATTATACTAGCATGCACTGTTCAAATCGTTTCTGGGTCACCAAAGCACTTGAGCGCGACAACGGGCTTGCATACTCAGATTTGAACAATTGGGGTTTATTCCAATAACTTTGCAAAAAAGGAAACTAGTAATAAGCAAACCTAGAACTTGCAGTGGATTTTAAAACTTTGATTTAAATGATGTGAGTTAATTTTAGCTTGTTTATGCATGAAACACTAAATGAAACCAATGAAACTGGAAACAACCCTGAAAAGTAGAAAAAGGGAAAATATATCAGTTTCCTCCCAGGCGTAGGGGAAACAACTAAAGATGAGCTTTGTGGCTCGCTAACTTTATTACAAAATTTAAACTACTTTCTTTTTGATACACTTGATCTTTATACTGGGAGATCAAGTGTTTTACAAAGCTTTTTGAGAAAGAAAAATCAAATACAAAGTTCCCGGGAGCACCGAGAGGGTCCTGAAAGGGGCTAAACTTAAAAAATTCAGCAGCATTTCCTCTCGTACCTGTTAGATCTGCGATAAAACAACAAGCGATCAAATGCAAAAGATGACCAAAAACACTTTAAAAGTTTCTTTGATCAACCCCTCAAAAAATGTGAAAAAATTTCAAGTTAAAATATGCTAAAACAGAAAATTAACTAAGGAGTGATAGTTGGATAGCTAACCTCTTTAGGATCTTACTGGCTGATAAAATCAGCAAAGAAAAACAACTAAACTTGCAGATTTATACCTTAATACTGTGTAAACTTTTGCCTACCACAAGCCTAAAAGTTGCTAGGAATTTAAAGGCTAGTTAGAGGCAAATTTAAGCTAGAACTTGGCAAATAGATAAAACTCCTTTATAAAATTCAGATCTAGCTTTTAGAGGTTGCATGCAACTGATATAGAACAAATTTACACTTTTAAAATTATCTAAATCCTTGCATGCAACAAAAAACCAAAGAGCAAGATGACTTTTCTTATGAAATTTTGAGAGAGAAGGTGAAAAAGATAATTTGAAACCAACAACTTGGGTGATGGAGTCGAAATGATGTGTTGAAGAGGGGAATCTTTCCACTGGATGCAATTGAAGATGCTGGAGGTTCAAGCAAGAACCTTCCACTCCTCCAAAGTAGAGACCTGTAAACTTAAAATACCCTTGCAAGCAAACCGTCAAAATATCCTACACATAAACCTTGAAAGCATGCAATTAAAACAATAACAACATGGATTCATAGATTGAAATGTGATAAAACAAGAATTAACAAGACAATCTAGTTTACTAATACCTTATTAAATGGACAAATAAGAATTGCAAGCAAGAGACGTTTACCATACTCAAAGCACCATGAAGGGAGAAGATCCTCCATACATTTGCACAAGACAACACAATGAAGCTCAAAAGTCTTTTATTCCTTTAATCAAATAGCAAGTGATACAATACAATCTTCTTCCCTCGAATTCTAACTAGTGAGGAAGGAGAGGTTGCCTTTCTTATATAGGAGATAGGGTGACAATTCCTAGGTAGGCAATGTGCTAGGGTTAGGTTTAGGGTTTAGGATATGCGTGGAGATGAGGGAGTTGCGCACTAGTCCAAGGGTAGATGCACAATAGATGAGGGGAGTGGATGTGGAGTGGTGTTAGGTAAAGGGGAGTGATGTGAGGTGAGAGTGGGAGTGAGGGGGAGTGAAGGGGTAGTTAGGGAATGCGTGGGCCCTTGGGAAATGTGCCATGCTTTAGGAATGCGCCACCTAGGATGTGTGGTCGAGTTCCCACATTGGGATCTCCCCCTAACTCCATGTCATCTCTAATCAAGTCGACCCTACCTCAAATGAACTTGCCCATGCTTCCAGTCAAATGGGGACATGAGAAAAACATGTTCCAAACATGTTCCCCAGTTCTCCTAAAATCTAGGAGACTAATTTAATTACCCTTTTTCCGTATTTTTCGAGTAATTTTGCTTTTTTAGTGATAATAATCATTTTTTTGCCTCGAAAGATGGGAAATAGGGGTTTATATGATACTCTAGACTAAAAAACGACTGTAAATATGACATCTGACACTGTTTGATGCCATATTTTTTACATTTATTTACTCACAATTAATAAATTCCATTTTTTGCGGGAATTTAATTAATTCACTGAAAACTTAAAAAAAACTTATCAAACCTAGCCGCAATTTCCAAATGACTCAATCAATATGTCCTAGTATGAGCTCATATACATTTAAACACTAGACATTGGATTTTCCATGCCAAGACCTGATCGCCAGTACATACTTCGGCTCTGGAGCTAGTCTTCTAAGTGAAAAAACTTAGAAATTATTTAATCGCTCACTAAGGCGAGCAGAAAAAATAATTAACAAGTAGAAAAAAACACTCCAAAGTGTGTGCTCACTCCTGGTCTTAGGTGGCCAATAGCCTTTTACAATATCTCATACTTGTGACATTTATTACAATGGTGGAAATGCGGAAAAAAAGGGGTCTTTTACAAGACCGACTGAACTCTGAACTCTGCAAATATAAGTACTGATTGCTCATTCTCTGGCGGTTCTTCAGAAAATCCAGCTTGTGCAAACTGGTGGATAACATACCCTATGTAGGACAACCCATGTGAAATATGAAACTGCAATACACATCTTCAAGACGATAGAGGACGTTCTAATTAAAGAAGAATAAATATTCTCATAAAAGAAAGAAAAGTCAAAACTAAATTTCAGTAGTATAACCTACTAATTTATTGCAATCATACCTCTACATTTAATGCAACCATCCCATGATTTATTGCAGTTATTAATGAAGATTAGAAATCGAGCACATAAGCCCCAAAACTTAACAAGAGCATGGTTCTATAGCAATAAAAAAAGTAATCCATATTTATCAATTAATGACAAAAAGCACCAATGTATGCACAAGGAGTGCGAGGCACACTAATATTATAATGGCTTGTACAATATGATGGATTGTTTATACAAATAACACCAATGAATGTGTATTTAATTCTCCTATACACAAAATGTTAGCCCAACTGTAATACACAAGTTGACCTAGTCTTGTATATAACTCATAATGGAGACAACCAATTTTTTTGTAAAGGAGCCATGTTTGAAGCCGCACAAAGGGTAAATTGGGTTCCAAATAAACTTTATTTGCAACATCTCCATATAAAGTTTTGCAAACACAAGAAAAGATCACCATTGGACTAGAATAAGCCACCAACCATTTGATGAAGTGTTCACGAGATAATGTTACAAACTTGTGAATAAAATAGATTTGCAAGAAGAATGTTGTAGGTTAACCTTTACTTGGTCAAGGGTAGTTTAAGGTTAACGTTGATTCAATCAATAATGGGTTTACTATAGGTATGTTTACACACTCATAGTGTTTGGTAGCCTATAGTATTTTCCCATGCTATTTGATGTGATGAAGCCTATTTAAAGGCCTTGTATACTCCATTATAAGATGTCTAAGTTGGCTGGCTTGGCTAGATTGGCCATGGTTAATGAAGATGTATCTTTAGTGTGGGTTTTTGTGGTGAAGGGTTTCTAGGGTAAATCTCTTGTGGATGTGTTTGTTCATATTTATGTGTTTAGTTTGTGATTCTTGTGCCTCTCTCATAGTGTTAGGATTTTTTTTAATATGGTATTAGAGCTAGTTTGGTCGTCTCTCACTGATGGGAGTGCCTAGAAAAATGAAAGAGACTCTGATTATTTATTTTCGTAGTGGTAGAGGATAGTTTAGAAGAGAATATTTGTTGTGTTTATAGTGAAGAAGCAAGGAGTTGTTAGATTGTAGTATAAAGCCTCCATATTTGCTAATGTGTGATATGCAACGTGAAAGCTTTGTGGCTCAAGGTGGAGTCATGGATGGAAAAATTGATAGACAAATCAAGAAGACAAGATAGTGCTACCTTTTAAGACTTGCATAATGGGTGTATGAGGTGTCGATTTGTTGAACGAGGAAAAGACTCGTTGTTTGATCTTCTGTTAACTACACTTCATTGCATGGGGAAATTTAGAGAGTTGTGTAACTGCTAGAGTGTGACTACTATTGGGATGTGAAGAGAGCTTGTTGTACAGAAGAAATCATGAGAGAACTAGCAACCTTCCATAGTTTTGGGTTTGCTTGAAGGCATATGAATCAAGGTCGAGTTGTAGCCCGTAGAAACGATATCTCATCTCGATCAAGAGAAGGCATGATCCAAGCACTAGGAGTCAGAGCCTTGAAGTTGCTAAGGAAAATTCGAGGGGAGGTTGAATGATTGTTTGTAGTTGTATAAAAGAGAGACAATGTTACTAGTGGAGTAAAACACACTACTTGGCCTTGTTTCCAGCACAACGATTTGCACCTTGCATGTCGAGGAATGGCCATTGGTTGCCTTGGTATCGATTGAAGATGCACGTGGGACTTGGGTGTTTTTGTTTTTCTTTGAGGCAGATGGATCAAACGAGGTGTTGTTCCATGTTGTTAACAATTGTGATGAAGGAGATCTAGATAATGGATTTGTTTAATAAGCATGAGGAGAGATACTCTAGGTTAAAAGTTGACACCATTGGAATGTATACCGATGATGGACTATGACATGTGGACACTAGCGATTCCCAAGGAAATGGATTGAAAATGATAGAGAGGAGGACCACATACACGATGCCTTTGGATAAAGTGATGGTCGAGCTTAAGTAGAGGAATGCCCAATTGGGAGTCCAGTGGTGATCGCTAGCATTTTTGGCCTACTAATTAACCTTGCTCATGTTTGAAAATGAAGGCCAGAATAGTAGATTTGTGTTGAGGTACGTTGTAGATCTAGGTGGTTTGTGAAGAAGCTAGTTTACGCGGCTTGTGGATTGAAGACCAAAGAACTAGAATTGAGGAAACAATGCACTATTGCAAATAGGTTGAGCACTCCTTCGATGGATGTATGAATTGAAAGTGGATTTACATGGTTTGATTCCCTTTGAGAAAAACAAGTGATTTGTGGGGGCCCTCACACTATGTGTACCTTGCTCACACTATAGGAGGTCTCTGGGGCATTTTGTGCTTTTGGAGTTAATCACATGTAAATGGGCATATGGTTGTAAGATCGATTTAGGCATGTGTACCATAATTTGATTTAGGCTGTAAGATTGGCAGCACAAATTTATTATTTCAGTGGTAGTCAAACCTAGCAATACAAGTGTTTGGCATTGCTTATATTAAAGTGATAAAAATGCATTCTCTTGTCTCAATTACTGGTAGTAAGAGAGGACGTGGAAAGAGGAATTTTAGAGGTACGAGGAGGCACAATCTCGATGAGAAATTTGATCTTCAATGTGCTCGTTGTGGCAGGAATGGACATGAAGCAAAGACATGTAGGATCCCATGGGAGAAGATCAAAGACAAGAAGGAACAAAAAGAAAGAAACAGTAAAGGTCGTGAACCAACTCAAACTGTTATTGTTCATTGCAGTACTAGCATAAATGAAGAATTGTTCAAAAGTTGTAGGTTGGGAGAAGCCCGACCCAACCACCAAAATGGCAACAACTATGAGAACACCTTCCCATTGTCACCTTAGATAGTTGTTCCCGTCACTTTAGAGGTGAAGTGATTACCTCAAGGGGGGAATCCCGGTGACCCTAGGGGGGAATGAGATGGGAAGTGCGATGTATGAATGAATGCCCCTATAGGTCAAGTTTCTATGTGTGGAGAAGGGCTTGAGTAAGGTCTTGGTGGTAGCCAAGGGTTGCCGAGAAGTAGTAGACCTTGCAAATGTTGATTGTACCTGACCGAGACACAAGGAAAACAACGATACAAGCCCAAGTATATTATGGACAAGCAAGCTAAGCTTGGTGTCCCTAATTGCAACAGTTAGTAACTGTATATATCAGCAATGAAATGGCACAATTAGCTGCTAAAACAAGTGCTAGAAATCAAGTAGATGATGCAAGAGATAAACTAGTAAAACACTAGTGCAACTCAAGATTAAAGGAGCAAGATACTAGCATGAAAAGTAAGGCTGTAGTAAACACTTTCTGCAGAGATAATAATCAGTCTTATGGCTGTAACAAACAAGTTATTACAGCAAGAGATTAAACCATTAAAACTTGCCAAAAATCTACCAAAAGATGCGTTATGATCCGTAGAATATGTGGGCAAAAACTTCACAAATTTCAGGGGTTGAATTGAGAGTTATTTGAGAAAGTTTGATTAGGGTTTCTGCAGCCCTAATGGCTGAAGATGAAAGTTTATTACAACAAGCAATACCCCTTTAGAGGGGATGCCCTAGTGGTTAAGGGGTGCGCCAGGCGGCACAAGGAACAAACCCAGATTGTAAAAAGTTGAAATGACAAAAAATCACATTTCCCAATGTGCTATTTTATTTCTCCAATGCAAAATATTCAGATTAGTGCCTTTAAAATTGGGTGAATGGGGTATTTAAAGCACAAGTTAGATCAACAACCACCCTAGGGGTGTAAATACTCTACTCCCTAGGGTATGCCAACCAAGTTAGGGTAAAATCTAAGAGGGAATACACATTTGTATTCCTCTTAGCAACCCTTGTTCAAGAATGACTTGTAACTTTAAGAAGAAGATGAAGCATTAATGGAGGGTGTATCCAACATACTCCTCCAACAGTAACCAACAATGAGCAAAAGAGAACTAGTGTATGCTGATTTTCCTTACCGATTCCAAGCAAAGAGATACCAAACCCTAGTTCACCATGCAAATTATCATCCAAAAGAAAAGAGTAAGCCTTCAAGAGGTGTGCATCACTCCTCATCCATTCTCCAAAAGAGCACCATAAAACATTTGTACAAGAGGGAAACACTATAATGCTCAAAGCTAGCGAGAATTTCAGCCAAATACTTCTCACGATGGGAGAGTTATGTTATGAAAAGAGATTCACATGATCACTATTTATACAAAATGTCTAAAACATAGTTGTCCACATTCAAAGGGTAAAACATAAGATAAGGGGTCAACAACCCTTATCTTACCCTTTAAAACAAAGAATAATATTTAAATTTCACTTTTGCACATTAGAAACCCTAAAACAAGATGAAGTCACCCCTTTAGGGAACGTTTTGACATTTGGAGCAAGTCGTTGGAGAGGAAAATGGAGGTCGTTCGGGCTCCTAAAGCCTCGTCTTCATGTGCCAAGGTCAATCCATGTCTCCTCTGGACAAATCATGCCAAGTGTCAATGCACAACAACTCCATCACTACAAACGCTAGCCCTAGGTGACATCATGGATCAAGAAGTGATGTTTTTCCCTTCCTAAGCAAGTCGTTTGGCATGTGAGGGCTAGGTCATGTCTTCCAAAGTGTCTTCTAGGCCTCTAAAGGAAAGTCATCATGATCCGGCATGTGGGCCCTTGGCATCCAACTTGTGGAGTTCAAGCCCCATGGAAGCCCAAGCTAGGCTTGTTCCTCCAAAACTGTCCACAAAACAAGGTCCTCTAAACAAATAGTCACACCCTCCAAGTATCTCGAGTCAAAATATCATGGCGAATGAAAACTACATCTAATAAACAAGGCACCTAAACATGTGCATCAAAACTACCTCATCAAATTAAACAAATGCTCCAAGACCCTATACAAATGACCAAGTTTAGGTATGGGAGGGGTGTCATAAAAGTCCTATTGGGTAGACCAAAACCCTCAAGTAGGGATTGCTCCCAAGGGTGCCCCTTCAAGGTTATGTAGTGGATGATGAGGTGGATAAGGGTTTAGACTTCATAGGTCAATGAGTTTCATGACATACAAGGGCTTGTATTATCTCATTTRTGGGTGCCTTTGTAGGGGKTGTGCTGCACCTTCTTCCTCAATGCAACCTTTTTCCAAGACCATTTATTGCCATTTATTAATTAATCAATGATCCAAACATGTGTGCACTCCCAATAGTGAATCGATTAGCTTGGGGGGCAGTGACACAATGTCACTTGAACGAAGAGGTCCACAAAGTGCCATAGGGGTAACTATGCAAAGCGTTGTAATGCACTTGTGTTAGTCTTGTATTTGTTATTGCACGGTTTGTAGAAAGGGTTTAGGCAGCTTGAGTCAAGGCTTGAAACCGGCGTAACAGGAGCTTCCCCACCCACTGTCACCTCGATGGGGAGCTCTTTCTATTTAGGATGGCAAGTCCAAGGGAGACGTCTCTAGGTAATCTGATTGATGAAAGGGCTA
>JASDQU010587871.1:62527-83571 GCA_032191745.1 Picea mariana | reverse complement strand
ACCTTTTTACGGGAAAAGATAATGGGCTATTTGTCAGGCCTATCCCTGACAGTAGAAGGCCCTAAGTATGACCGTAGATGTTGACTGGTGTGTGTAGAAGTAGGTGTATCAATTAGTGTAGAAGGTGGTGTTGATGCTAGACATTACCCTCCATGATGTCTTCAAGTTGCTCCTCCTCCTTCTCCTCCCCCTCCCCCTGTTCTTCCTCCTGCTGTTGTTCCTCCTTTAACCATGCAGGTGCCTCCTCCATGATAGGCACCTTAGCTTCCACCCTCCACTTAGATAATACCTCAATATTGTACAAGGAAATGGCATCCACATCCGGTGTTCTATTCATTTGCCTCAACCATAGTCGGAGATTGTAATGGACATACACCAAGTCATTGAGACGTGAAAATTGCAACTTGTAAGAGGGTCATAATATATTAGAGGGTCATTGACTCATAAATTACATTAAATGCAATTGCTTTGTTGAAGTTCTAAGTTCTAACCTGGTGCGTTTCTTTGAGTGTGTTTTTTCAAATACACTCCAATTGCGTTTACATCCTAAAGAGCTACATGATTCACTGAGGATTCGTATGACAAATCTCTGTAAATTTGGTGCACTTGCACCATAGTATTGCCACCAAACATGTACAACAAATAAGAAAGAAAGAGAACATAAAGAAAACATAATTAAACTTTAAAATAAATTCTAAAACACATAATTGAATTTAAAAAATATAAAGTTCAAACTTCTAAATTCTAATGACTTACGTGGCATCAAAATGGTCCTTGTAGCAACAACATCATCAAAGCAAAATAGTTTGGTACCATCCCGATACATCTCTACCTCGCAACTAATTTCGATGCGAATCTCGACATCAGGTACCATCCTCTGAAGACAAGTACGAAGCCCTTCCATCACCTTGCCATCTATTGCCGCCTTTATACACTCCTTGGTAATGTGGAAGAAATCTTCAATCCACTTGGTGTGTCCTTGGGGGCAAGTTAGAGTTAAGGTGCTGTCACCTAATCCTCAACTCCTCCATCAAGGCCAACTCCTAGCGAAGCCAAGGGGGGTAGTCCCTAAAGAAAATAATCTATGGCTTGAACTAATCTAAGTACGAGAAATAAATCTAGGAGTTTATTGCAAAATACAATATGTAAAGTAAATCTACTCTAAGAGCATATATCTATCAACCACCACAATCACATGTACATAAAGAAGTACTTGCATAAAAGGATACTCAAGATAACAAGACACAAGTAAATAAGGAAATACTTCAAGATAAATAATAACAAGTGCTTGAGAAATAAAAGTACTTGAAGCAAATGGCTTTGTATAGTGTGAAATGAGACCAATGCCCTAAAAGTATTGTGGGCAGTTGTTGAACATGTGTTTTATTTGATTGTCTTTTGAAAGTAAATTAATGAGATTGTGAAATTAAAGCAAACTAAACTAAATTTGGCCTCTAGAGAAGTTATCCCTTTAGCTCAAAGATTTGCCAAGAACTTGGTGAAACCCAATGGTTTCACCAACAAGCCCATTAGAGGTGTCGGAGTTCCAAAACTGAGGGGAACAAGCTCGAGGTATTCAGTGAAACTTAGCACAATCCCCCTAGGCAGTTCTTTGAACCAAACAATCGTTCTCTTTTGAGATTGTCCTATTATTGCTACTCCACACTGACCAGCTCGACGTGTATGGAACTTACCCCCAGAAGATCGAGACAAACTCACAACTGGAAGGGTCAGGAACAACACCTAGAGCTGAGGGGATGGTTTATTTTAAATAGGAAAGTAAAATGCTGAAAGAGAAATATTTTCTAATTACCAAGTCCTCACTGACCAGCCTCTTGAGAGGAGCTGAGGGGATGATTTATTTGCCAACTTTGAAATTGCAGAAAAGAAAGCTAAACTAGCAACTAGTATTCTACTTTGCAAAAAAGGAAAACTAAACTAAAGTTGTGACTTATTTTAGCTTATTCTTTATATGTGAGATTGTTGAGCTTTAAAGCAAAAGAAAAAAAAATTGAAAGAAAATGCTCAAAACCACAACACCAACCCCCTAGGGGGAAACAAAAAGTGAGGCCTCCCTTGGCTCACTTATTTTATTAACTCGGTTACAATGATCTCCTTTAGATGAGATGTGGATCCTYATAATGATGGATCAATGGTTTTACAGTTTACAAAAAGCTTTAGGAAGGTATAGGGTGCTTTTGGAAGTCCCAAATGCTCCTAATCTGCCAAATTTTGGCAGAATATCCCCTTGTTTATTCAATGACCTGCACAAAACAACAAACAAAAGAGTGCAAAAGATGGCCAAAAACASTTTAAGAGTGTCTTTGGTTATTAGTAGACAAACCCAAAAAWTTCTAAGTAAAAATCTATGATAAATGAGCAAAAGGAACTAAGGAAAGTAAATCTCCTCTAGGGGTGTAAGCCCTTTTACTTCCTAGAGTATGCAAGACCTAGAAAAGTAAATATAGGAGGGTGTACACCCTTGTACTTATCCTAGTAACCTTTGAAAAATGATTTATCCCATAACAATTTAAATGAACTTGGTGGAGGGTGTATGCCCTTTTACTCCTCCAAGGGTTTCAAGATAAGAATACCTTGAAACAAGAAGAAATTACCAATTATTGCAGAAAATTCCTTATAAATTTCAATGCTAGCAAGACAAAACCCTAGTTTACCAAGAAATATCATCCAAATGTTAAGACAAACCTCTAAGAAGAGTAACATACCACTTTAGCTCCACAATAGGCAAGATAGCATCCAAAAACATTGCACAAGAGAGAGAAATCGATTTGCCCAAAGAGGGCGAAAATTTAAGCCAAGAGTATCTTCACTCAAGAGAGAGTGGGTTATTAAAATGAAATGATCTTGTCTTTTATTTATAGGACTTAAAATTAAAGTTTGCCCACATAACTTATGGTAAAACACAATTAAGAGGACAACTCACCTTAATTGCCCCTTTACAATTAAAAATTATATTTTTACATGAAAAAGAAACCCTAGAAGGCGACGTCATGCCCCTAAGGGGTGTCGTTTTGACTCTTTTGACAAATTGAGTGCTTTGAGGAAGGATTGGGCCTCCAAAGGCCATATGTCATCATGCTGTGCATCCTCTATCCATCTACCATGTCAAGTCACCTTCCAAACTTCACCATTGTCATCAAAACCCTAACCCCATCAAGATGTTGAGCCCAAAAGTGCAGTGATTTAGCCTCCAAAGGCAAATTGTTGGGCTAGTAAGGGCTAGGTGAGGTCCTGCAAGGTATTCTCTCAAGCCTACAAAGGCAACGTTCATCATCCAATGTGCCCCAAGGTGTGGGCTATGTCCTCCATCTATGGGTTTCCTGCCCCAAAGAAGGCCCAAGCTAGGCATGTTCCTTAAAAACTGTCCACCAAGCAAGGTCCCACAAAGGCAAATGAGTGTGCCCTCCAAGGATCTCAAGTCAAAAGCATCATAGCAAGTAAAATCACATTTAATACAAGAGCCACCTAAACATGTGCATCAAAACTATCTTATCAAATTAAACAAGTGCTCGAAGACCCTATGCAATTTGCCAAGTTTAGGTATGGGATGTTGATTTTTCAATAGGCTATGTTAAGCATGAAGTTCATTTCATTTTTGCATTTAATTTAACCATAACCAATAATGTTGCAGCAACCAAGATCACAAGAAGAAAACACCATGCGCAAGAACACAAGAAGTATCCTGGGAAACCCTTCTCAACAAGGGAAGAAAACCCAGCCAAATCCTTTGCTATATTCTTCAAGAGAAAGACCTTCACCACCAATAAGACCTAGCACACAAGAGGGTGCTCAAACCCTAGAAGACTAGCGCCCAAGAGAGATGCACACCTTTTCCCAAGTAGATGTACTTGCTGAAATTTCCAAACATACATGAAAGATATGATTCCTCAATGGGGAATTGACCTTTACTTATACTAACTTGAACCTGTCAACAAAAGTGTCTATTGGCACAACAGGGCCGACCTCACTGGCTTATAATATAATTAATATTAACCAGATTAATTATCTTTTATATTTATTATTAATCACATTAAGGTGGGGTCGACCTGTACCCTTTACATTACAATTAGGGTTACAGGCAGGTCTGACTCTTGAAGAATGTAGCAAGGGATCTGATACACCCACTAGTGCTCATCCACTAGGGGCACATCCATAGGGATGTCCATATCTCTGGCTCACTGCATTACACAGAAGAGCCAGATCTTCACACGTTCACCTGTGCTCGTCCACAAGCACGTCCACTCTACAGATCTTCTTTCCCACTGCCTCACACATGAGAATCATYTGGAGTTTCTCGTCAACTCTGCTACTCAGAGGAGGCTAATACATCATCTTCATTTCTGTTCACATGACGATGCACCCAACACTTTGGGATTTCACACGTTCACCATGTGCTCAGCCACATGCAYGTCGAACTCAACAGATCGCCTTTCCCACTAGATAATCATCTGGAGTTCTTCTCAACTCTTTGAATGGAGGAGGTCATCTCTACGTTCCAGCTCTGTCTCAGGTAGGAACCATGTACCCTTCTTAGGGGCTTTCTGTCTCAGGTAGGAACCACGTACCCTTCTTAGGGGCTTTCTCTCAGGTTTGTAAGCTGGAGAAAGATTTAAATAGTTGCAATGATCCACATCTCACAGGTTTGTAAGCTGGAGAATGTCTCACATAGCTGCAATCATCAACATGAGAAAGTTGACAAGGTGACCTATTGGGTGAGTCATTCCTTAAGTCAAGGAGTGTTTCCCAGGTGGACCCCTCTCTAAGTCATGTAAAGAAGATAATGTGGATGGGGGTAAGACTTTTGGGCATGGGGTTCATGAGATACAAGGGTTCGCATTCTCTCATTTACGGGTGCCTTTGTAGAGGGTGTGTTGCACCTTCATTTTCAAGGCATCCTTTTACCAAACACATTTACTTGCCATTTATTAATTAAAGTCCAAAACAATTGGGTACTCCAAATGGGTAACATGAAACTTGGAGGTAGTACCACAATGTCACTTGAAGCTGGAAGTACACATAGTGCCATAGGGGTAAACAAAGGGTGTAACACACTTGTGTAGATCCCTCAACAAGTGAGATGTCTATATAATATGAAATTGTTTCTTACAGGTCTTCGATTTTTTGGGAGAAACGTTTCATCGTTGTCAAGACCTCTTTGGGCGAGCATCTGGAAGGTTATAGTTTTGGATTTTATCTTTTGCCAGTTACATTCCCTCTGATCCTTCATCCCCTTCGTCCCATGAAATGAGATACAATCCCTTCTTGGGTCAGTACACCCGAAAATCCCAAAAGATAAGGAAATGAAAAAGGATGAAGTGTGAAAAATGATAAGTATGATCAGGAATGGTACGATGACTCGTCAAGGAGACCTCCCAGTAGGAAACCCTTCCCCAAGTGTGACCACTTACTAGGGCACAATGTTAACCACCAAGGTGAAACATGTCAACGGGTAATTTCCAAGCAGATGTTCTATAATCAAAAGCAACTTTAAATGCAACATACTCAAATGCCTCAAGTATTAAAGTGACACTTACCACAATACCTGGCTTGTACCTCATGGAGCAAAACCCATTATCTTTCGAAAGCAAGTTGTTTTGGTGAATACTATCATGATGAATTGAGGATGCGTGGTGGTGAAGTGGGTCTATGCTTGTGCATGTGGACGTTGTCAGTCATCTGTCTCTCGGTACTCCATGTCTGCAACCTGAGGGCCTCGAGACATCATCTCCTTAGTTATCCCTAGAAATTGTGGATAACACTACTACTTGTTTATTGGAGTAATAAGCTAGGCGCTATCTCTTGGATGCTATGTTCTTGCTCTTGTGATGGAATATTCTTGGTAAAGAAGGGTTTATCTTGCTAATTCTTGGACTAGGTAAGGAATTTATGCTTTGTGTTGTTTCTTTCTTGGTTGCAAGGTTAATTTTTTTAAGCTCTTGGAGGAGTATAAAGGCATACACCCTCCGCTAAGATCTATCACCATTGTCTTGAATAAACTGTTATCCCCCATTTTAAGGATAACTAAGGAGATTATGTCTCGAGGCCCACAGGTCCTAGACATGGAGTACCGAGAGCTAGTTTGACTTGAGCATGGCCCTGGAGGGCCCATCTCTGCTTTTCTTCAGCGCCTCCACCTTGTCAGCAACAACAACATCCACCACCTCGGCCTGGTCTTGTAGTAGAGATGGATCTTGCTCCATGAGGTAATGAGTCCGGGTATCATGGTATGTGTCACTATGATCCTCAAAACCTTTGAATATTTGCATTTAGTTCTTTTTGTTTCTAATGGGTGCTTGGATCTTATACTTATCCACTTGACCATGTCTGGGGGGAATGACAGGATGCCCTAGTAAGCTTGTGCCCATAGGTTTTGAGTTGCCACTGGGGGATTCATGAAGAGTCATCGTCTGCTCCCATCATACTTACCATTTTCCATCTTACTCCCGGTCATCCATCCCATTACATTGGTTCGCGCATTGGGTTGGCCAATCATTTAAGGGTTGCACCTTACCTTGTGGGAAGAAGGGGCTAAAGGCCCAGAAGGTAAAAGCAGCTGGCAAAAGATAAAAGCCTAAAAAATAAAACCTCGAGATGCTTCGCCCAGGGATCCTCAAGAAAGCAATAAAAGGCTTCTCAACAAGAAACAGAGGGACCCAATAAAAATAATAAAACAAGACCTAGTCAGAGGATAGGGGGTCTCATCACGAGCCAACCTATTAGGTCCATGGGCATCTAGCGGTATGACACTACTAGCAGTTGGTTACCACGCAAGGGTAGTGGCTCTTGGTAGCATAGCCAAGAGAAAGGGGTTCTTATCACGAGCCAACCTTCTCATTTCCGTGAAAGTGCTTGTGGGTAACATTGCCACCACTAGTCACCACGCCAAGGCAGTGTCCCCTAATTAGCTTCTTGAAAGAAAAAGCAATAAAGAATAAAGACAAAAGGCATGAATGGGCTTGGAAACATTTGCATCCAGGACAGGTGTAGCTCGTCTTCTACAAAGGCACCCAGAGGTAAGCCATGCATTTCCCTGCTATCACTGCACCCCTTGTTTGGACATCCCTTATCCACCTCATCTATTAACATGACTTGGATTTGATTTCTCTCGAAAACTTCCCACATCTAATGAACACTAGCCCAATAGGACGCCTTGTAACTTCCTCCAAACTTGGCTTGCAGATTTGTATAATGTCTTTGAGCATTTGATTGAGTAAAAGGGGTTTTATGCACATGTTTAATAAAACTGATGACTAGATGTGATGGACATTGTTATGATCCCTGTGACTTATGAGGCCATGGAGGGTGTATCTGTTGATGTGCAGGATCATACCCGACGGACATGTACCATATTGGACAGGTACACACATGGGGAGATGATTAGTTCGGACCTCCATGGGGCTGAGAGCCCACTAGATGGATGCTGAGACCCTAGAAGGGGGCAAAGACAGGTTAGAGGGGTTTGAACTGGAGAAGAGGAGGATGTTCCACAAATCAATCTGGCAGAGCCTTACCCAGGGGGGTTGTGCCCTTTCCACTGGGACGTTAGCCTTGGAAGGCCCATGACGTCACCCAACGATATGGGAGTTTTGGGAGGTAGTTGAGGCATGTTTGGCACGTGTGGCAACTTCTAGAAGCCCAAGGGGGGCTAACGTTTTGCTCCAAGAGGCCCATGTTGCCCTAGAAAGGGATAACATCACCCTAAAAGGGCATGACGTCTTCACTTTTGCTTGATTAGGGTTTTAAATTATGAGATTTAGTGTAAAACAATATTATTATGTATTTTGGCCTTGTTGGCCTTTTGGTGACTTAAAATTTAATTAAGGTCATTGCTATTGTATAAATAGAGAGCTAAAACTCTCTTATTTTCTTCATCTTTCACTCACTCTTGGTGAGGTCTGAAATTTGCGCCCTCCTTTAGGGTTTTTGGCTAAAATATTGATGCGCACTTGTTGAAGGAGGCTTTTCTTGGCTATTTTCTGCATTTTCTTTGTGGAAGGTTTACAACTAGGGTTTGGCTTAATGAATGCTTGGTGAATGTAAGTGAATTTCTGCAATCCTTCTTTATTTGAATGGTTATGGTATCTTTTGCTTGCATTTTAATGAAAATTTGCTAGATTAAACCCTAGGGAATAAGCACGTGTTGGTGTCCTTGTTTCGTGTCCCTACTAAGTTATGCTAAGAGCCATTGTATTTGCTGAAGATAAATGTTAGAGCCTTGCCATAACAACACTCTACCATTCACTCTTCAAGCTAGTTGTTTTTACTTTGCCCTTTGAGCTAAAGAAGGAGGAAGACGCACTAAGGCCTAGGTTTACTACACCTTAGTGAGCTATCTTCCCTTAGAGGTGATAGGTTGACGCCTTGCCTTAGCAACACTTCAACCATCATATCTCTCTTGTCTTTAGCCCAACCATTATCATTTCATCCTTCAATTTTTGCAGCTAGTTTGACTCCATTTGCCCTAATAGCGCACTAATCTAAGACCTTGTACTTGAGTGGTTTGATCACAACTTCCAAATACTCTTGAACAATCATTAACATCTTCTAACCCTAGCCTAGAATAACTTACTAACCCTAATGCTGCTATTATCCATTTGAATTATATTTATACTTTGCAACACTTAAATCCTTTATTGAGCAATTGAAAGATTGGCTAGTCGTTGCTTCCTATGAATGTTGGTATTTGACATTGATGATAAATCATTATTGCTCATTGTGAAGCTTCTTTGGCATTTATTGTGAAGTAGTATATTGTAATCATTACTATTGTTCATTGATTTTGCTTCATCAATATTGTCAATCAATTGCTTTATATCAGAAAGTCCTTGATTATATGAAGTACTAACCAAGCAAGTGATCTTGCACATATATAGTTTTCTTGTTGCTTTGTCTCGGGCAGGTACACTTTTGGTTATCATTTGTACTTCCGGTTATCTTTATTGGTTGTTTAGCCGGAGCTTTTGATCGGTGGTGACTTGTGAGGGGGGAGACTTTTACTTAGCCATAAGCCTTTGCCTTCTCAAAACCCCAGGTCACCGGGGACGTCTCCCCTGGGCCTACCACCCTAAACAGAAAGAGCTATCCCATCGAGGTGATAGTGGCAGGATAGTCTCAGTTTCACTAGTTTGCCTTTCTTTCACCTATCCTTTACTTCCAAGTACAAACTGCACGATAACATAAACTATTTTTGCAAAGGTTGCTAGGAGTAAAAAGGCTTAGAGCCTCCTAAATTTATCTGGCTAGTTTTGTTTGCTCTAGGGAGCAAAAAGGGTCACACCCCTAGAGAAGTAACATAACTAGCTCTTACAAACAAGAGACTCCATAACCCAATTGATAAGGTACTAATCTAATTTGCATTGGAGATATAAAATCATTGCATTGGTATGTGTGAATTGTTGAGATATTGCAATTGTCTAAGCTGGAATTGATTCTATATGGTTTAAGCATTCTTATGCCTTAAGGGCATCTAGCTTCGCTAACTAATTCTCTTTGCTGTTATAAACTAGTGGTACAGCCATTTGGGCTGTTGCAAAATCACTCTTTCATCACTTTTTACTACTCTTTCTATCGCTGAAAATTGCAAGTAATTAGTACTAATTATTCTTCTTGTCAAGGGCTTTCATTTGGGTGCTTTGCTTGTGAATTTCAGTACCTAGAACTTGCTGCTGTAACAAAAGTTTGCTACAGCCACAAGGCTTCCCTAATATACTGCTGATAGCATCTTTTTGCAGCCCTATTTTGCCATCAAAACTTAAGTTTAAGTATTGGAATATTTTCTACATGTTTAGGGCTTGATCATCCAATAATCATTTGATGTTTCTGATTGTTAATTGTGCAGTTGTAATAACTTGTTCTTTGCTGTTGTAAATCTGATATATGCTGCAGTTTCGGGACAAAAAGCTTATCTTGCTGATTTCCCATTGATTAGAGGCTTGATTTATCATCATTTGTCTTGTTCTAGGCAGGGCTAACACTGTTTTGCAGATGCACAATACTTAACAACCATTTACCCTTCCACAAGACTCTTCTTCAAGCCCTTTCTTCATCCCCAAGCTTGACCTATAGGGGATCCATTGATCATTCTTTCGCTTTCCATCTCAATCCCCCGAGGGTCACCAAGATTCCCCCCTTGTGGTGACTTATCATCACTAAAGCAAGGGGAGTGTCTATCTAAGGTGACAGTGGGTAGGTACTCCCATAGTTGTCACACTTCTGTGGATTGGGTTGGGCTTTGCCCAAACTACAAATTGTGTGATAACAAGATATACAAAGATGTTTATTCTCTTAGCAGTGTCGAAATTGATAAAGTTATGTGTATTTCAAGAATCTACAAATATCGTGACATCTTTATTTTTTACAAGTGCTTCTATTTTCAAGGTGCTTGGGTGAATATTTCCTTTTATTTCTACTAGAGAAATGCTAGGAATGCCTTATTTATCCTTTTCGTATTTGTTATGTTTTGGTATCCAATCACTTTGATCTTGGTAACAAACTTATCTTTTTGTTCTAACTTTTAGTTCCAAACTCTATCAAGGTGTCGTAGGTGAGGTGGAGCATATTTATGTGGCTATGTTTTGATTGTTGGCTTTATTCCCAGTTAATCTTGCATTAATACTAGGTTGTTGGATATAGGTGATGGATGCTAATCACATATTTGGCAAGGATTTTTGGTTTCTCAAAACTATGTCAACTGCCACATTGTACTCACCTTCATTACTTGAGTTAGTTATGGAGTCATCTTATTCTTTGAATTATTGTTGTTATCATTATTACCCTTGCAATAATATAGTTCATTGGGTTTGTAGTTATGGTAACCATCTTTGCTTGCATATAAGACATTTGGATTCCTACTTTTTAGAGGCAGCGTTGCATAAGTGGGGAGGCATGTATTAAAGAATTTGTCCATTTGGTGAAGTTGTGACCTGGTGTTGGTTTGTGAAACTTTCTTTGTTTGATGAAACATAAGCTTGTCATTAGGTTGCTTTTGAAATGATGCTTCTTATATAAACTTATTTGGTTGTGACTCTTCTACTTCCTACAATGCGGTTTATAGTTCTCTAGAGTTAGATCCAATGATGTGGCCTTTGTGGTTTCCTTATAGTTTAGGTGGTGCTCCTCGAAAGCCTCGACCCACCATATGGGTTTCTCATGAGATTTTTTGGGACAACTTGCCTTTTGATTCTTGATGTAGTGGGTTGCAATATGCTCTATTTCAAAATAAACCCTTCATCAAAAGGAAACCTTCTTATAGTTTAGAGGTTGTGTCTTTGTGTAATTTTTTGCTACTAGCTTTATCTCCAACGAGAAGCCTTTGTTGAAGTCCATGTCCACTAGATGTGAGCGTTTCTAATTATGTGCCTCCTTTGCATTTTTACATGCTTGAAGTGGAATTTTTCCAATGTGTTTTCGATCTTCTACATCGATATAAAGCCCTGGAATTGCAAGGGGAGGTTGGGAATCTTTATCTAGATTGGAGCGAAGGAGAGAGTGTTTGTTGTTGGATCAAGTGTTGGGGTTCATGGCTTCATGCATCACCCTACTCCCCAAAAACCAAGGGCTAGAGTTGAAGATAAGGTCTATGTCCTCTGTCAAATCAAATTCCACTGTAGTGGAGGAGAGAGAGTTTGTTGTTGGATCAAAAGTTGGGGTTCATGTCTTCATCCTTTGCCCCAAAAACCAAGGGTCAGAGTTGAGGATAAGGTGTTTGTCTTCTACCAAATCAAATTAGAGTATTAAAAATCCTTTTGTTCACGGATAAATAAAGGCTTCATCCAAGGACAAGTTAAGATAGATTTTATGATTGTTGGTGAGGATTCCTAGAGCATGTTAATATATTTCTATGGCTATTTTGAAAGTGAACGTTATGCTCTTTTGTTGTTTGTTGCATCGTGGTACCATGCTTTGTAAGATGTTTTTTTTTTTNAGGACAAGTTAAGATAGATTTTATGATTGTTGGTGAGGATTCCTAGAGCATGTTAATATATTTCTATGGCTATTTTGAAAGTGAACGTTATGCTCTTTTGTTGTTTGTTGCATCGTGGTACCATGCTTTGTAAGATGTTTTTTTTTTCTTTTTTTTTTTTTCTATTTTTCTTTGTTATGTACATTTGAATTATTGTAGTTATTCTTTTGCTACCTGGCACTCATATTTTATAGTTCATTGGTTGTTTTTTATTCCTATGGACATTGATGTAGTTTCCTTCATTTTCTCTATGACATCACATAGTTCATACTAAACCATTGATATGCATAAAGATAGATATGATCTTCACATCAATTCTAAGCTTTTTGATTTCGGGTCTCTAGTTGATAACATTTTACAAACCACTATTTGTTTCAAATATTGAATTCAATTGATTATTAGTGTATATTATAATATTTTAGTTTTTTTGCATTAAAATTTCAAATTCCAAATTGTCAGAATTAATCTTTTTCAAGTAGACATTTAAATTACAATTTTCATATTTCACTATGGAAATCACAAATGTTACTTCTAACTAGTCTTTAAAATCCCCGTTCAAAATTCCAAATTGTCACAATCAATCTTTTTCAAGTAGACATTTAACTTATAATTTTCATGTTTCACTATGGCAATCATAGATGTTACTTCTAACTTCTTGTTAAATCCTTGTAAACACTACTAGAACAATTCCATCTTTACTCCAGATCTATTAAGCGTCAAGAGAGATAAAAAACTCAAATACAATCCTCATGCTGCTTAAATGACCCAAGGTTAAGATGGATCTATGCTAGTTTATTTTTATTTTTTTTTATTTTTACATTAAGGTAATTAATAAATTGTTGACTTTTTTTTTGACATGAAACGTGAGACATTACGATTTTTTTAATTTTAGTTTATTAGGATTGTATACATCCCTGACATATATCTTTCAACCCGGGTTGTAAAGTTTACCTCACATCCCACAATGCAATTACAACTATTTTTATGTAGGAGTCAGTTATTGTGGTAAGTCATTGATAGTAATCATACTTTTTTGTCTTGCTATGTTAGGTTTATTTATACGAGTAACTATTCCCTTAAGGTGCTTCTACATTATTGTATGTGCAATGCATTATAATGTTGATAAAATTCTTGATTTCAGATATCTACAATGCCGAATGTCGATTTTGGAACCAAGGATGGGGAGAAACAATTATTAATTTCTGAGGTGATTAAACTTTGCACTTTTTTGCCAGACATGTAAGGTCAAAAGAAAATAGGCGGATTTGCCAAATTAGAATATGTCATTATTGATTTGTAAAAAATTTTGTGGTTGTGGAAGGTGAGAAATCTTTTCATGGATAACATGTTTAGATTGCAGGTTGTTGATATTGAGGAGATGGTTTGGTCCCCAAAGTATGGATTAAAGGGCATGTTTGATGCTTCTGTACGAGTAAAGTTTGGTTCCCCTAGCAATCTATTAGAAGATTTTATGATGCCATTGGAGTTCAAGACTGGCAGGGGAACTACTGGACAAGTAAGAGATTAAGTTATTGTTCCTCATTATATATGTATGAAGTGTTGGTTAAAATATGGCAATTTTGACACATTTTCTTTTGCATATATACTCCAATGTCTATACATGAAAGGCTTGTTTCTTTTTAAATAAATAACAATAAGCATGTATGTTTCATGAATGATAATAAAAATTGTTTTTTCTCTTGACAAAATAACATCAACTATAGCCAACCTTTGTTTATTAGAAAGCTATTGCTAACTCCATGATGTCATTTCAATTATGCTACATAATCTACCTTTTATTGCTGATAATGTTGTGTATTGCTTCATGTTTAATCAAAGGTTATATCATGCCCAACATGTTCTTAGTGGAAGTAGTACAATAGCAAGGGTTGCATCATCAATACAACTTTGATTTGTAGGCTTTGTTATCACAGGATTTGTACTTGTGCCAAAGCCCCAACGCAAGTTCCCAAATCTGTGCAACTATAGGAAATCCTACCACTATCACCTTAGTAAGAAATTCCCTCGTTTTAGTGATGGAAGAGGTCTACCACAGGGGAGGCTTTGCCGGTGACCTCAATGGATCAAAGTAGCAAGTTTGTTAGCCAAGCCTACCGCCCTTCTCTTGATCACCTAAGTCAAGGTCTATGTCAAGGAGAAATAAGAGGTAAAGATATTTTGAGTACCTGCCCAAAACAAGAACACTTATAGCATATATATGACGATTTCCAAGTACAAGTATGCAAGTAACACTTTTTTAAGAAACTAGACAACAAAGATCACTATGGCTGTTATGAAGTTGCTGCAGATTACAATAGTACAACAACAATAGATAAATTATGACAGCAACAAGAAATACACTTCTTGCAACAATTTACCATGAAAAAACTTACCATTAACTCAATAGAACATTGTCCAATTGTTAGATGCAATTTCTGGGTATGTTAGGCTACTATTAGAGCAATGTATGCAGCAAATTAGTGTAAGTTAGTATGGCTGTAGCAAACTTTTGCAACAACAAGAAGCTTATTAGTCAATTAACTTAAGTTAGTGTTAGTAAAGTTAGTAGGAAGCTTGAGAGAATTAAAATAGAGAATTTGGTGATAACTTTCACCATACGAGAGGTTGAAGATTAGTGCATTTGAGGGCTATGGAGTCTTTACAACGACAATGCAATAAGTTTAAGGGATGAAACTAGCAAAGACGATGAGGTAGTGCTTAAACTCTAAGGTGCTAGCACATTAGGGCCTTGGGTCTAAACCTTGAGGAAAAGGTGTAACAAACATAACTATGAACATAATAATAATAATAATATAGTTATTAACGTAAGTCAAGAGGCATGTACCTCTTCATCAAGAGGGACATACCTCTTCACCTCGTGACCAATCAATGCTATAAGTAAACCATCACACGGGTGATTGTAACCAACATCTATTATTCATTTTATTCAATAAATTATCAATTCAAAAATATTCTATCTTCAATTAATAACAGGTTAACTGCTACAGTGGTATCAGAGCCATTTTCTTTGGCAATTGTGGGTTGGAAACTTGCTGTCCATACATTCTCTCAAATTCTTTTGTACAAATTGTTGTCATTCCATGTTTGTCGTACAATCGTTGTTCCTTGTCTGCCGAACAACATGTCGTACAGATCGTTGCTCTTTTTGCCGTACACCCGACCTGTCCCAGCACAGTGCGACCATGTTTATCTGCCTATCCCTGTCTCCTGCGTTAGTATCTCCGCTGTCTTATCCATCCCGGTCCGTACGTTGTAGCCGCCGTACCTTGTCTGCTGACAAACCGTAAGATCGATGTCCCTTTGTCTGCAATTGTCCCTACTTCAGACATTCGCCGCCACTGTTGCTGCACCCTCCAATTTCCGCCTTAACTCACCAATCATAACCTTTCAATAAATCGTGACCCTCGAATCATTCATAATTTTTTTATATACTCTTAATATCTCACCAAATCGAATTATTCACTTTATTAAACAAAGCCACTTATTCACCTTATTTCTTCCATTCATAACTTTTTTCATAAAATAATTGTTTTCCCCAATATCTCATTAACTGATTATTTTATTAAATAAAGTTACTTTATTCCATAAAGTCACTTAATTTTATAAAATCACTTATTCACCTTGTTATCACACAATTTGTACTTGCCCAAAATCCCAAGGCAAGTGGATACAGAATTGGCGTAACTGGGAATAACCTATCACTGTCACCTTAATAGGAGATCCCTTTCTATTTAGGAGTATGCCATGACTACCCCAGGGATACGTCCTTGGTGACCTGGGGGGTTTGAGAAGGCTAAGGCAAGTAATCACAAGGAAATCCTTCCCCTCTCATAGATCACTCAAATCAAGGTTCCTTTATGTCTTGTAAAGATGAAGCAAATAGATAATATTGTGTACCTGCTTAGAACAAGACAACAAGGCAAAAATGGGCATTTTCCAAGTACCAAAATGATTGTTAGTGCTTCATAAGACAATAAACCTTCAAAAAATAAGCTAGCCGATATGAATTTGCAGCAATGCAACAATTTATAACAACAATTAATATTTTATAACAGCCACAAGAATTATGCCTTGCAATTGCTTGAAAAAGACAAGAAAAAGTAACTTTGACTAGGCAAATTGATAATAAATTGTCACAAGCAAAGTTGGCAATGTTTAGCTAGCTTTTAATATCACTTTTGCAGAGAATTTGCTGCAGTTAGA
This sequence comes from Picea mariana, assembly GCA_032191745.1. Taxonomy (NCBI): domain Eukaryota; kingdom Viridiplantae; phylum Streptophyta; class Pinopsida; order Pinales; family Pinaceae; genus Picea; species Picea mariana. The sequence goes on along the minus strand of JASDQU010587871.1, from coordinate 67,364 downwards.
TGGCTGTAGCAATCTTTTGCAACACCAACAAATTCTAATGGTCAAAAGTGCAAGAAAACACTATACAAAGTTAGCACTTACCTAGCAGATTGACTAGCAATTATCACAATTGAGTTTTGAATGAGTTAACGACAAGTTATGTAGGGAAATCTATCCAATCAATGTATGTTTGTATGGCTGTAGCAATGTTTTGGTACACCAACAAGCTAGCTTAGGAGTTAGTCTAGTTTAGGGTTAGCAAATGTTAGTAAAAGTTTCAAGGATAAAAGTGTGAGTGTTTGTTTGATCAATTGGCACTTGCAAGTGGTAGATTAGTGCCTTTCTAGGGTAAATGGAGTCACGAATGGCAACAACAAATATCAAAGGATAAATAGCAATGATAATGATATGTCAAAGGGATGGAGAGGATAAGAAAGGTGTTGGTATCCCAAGGCCTCAAAAATCTATCTCCAAGAGATAATTGCTAGAAAGTAATGAAGGTTAGGCCCTAGCGATTTCTCCTTTCCTTGAACAAATTGTAATAAAATATGCAATTGGGCATAGAAGTAGGGTTACTAGAGTGCTACAATGGTAGGGTTCTTAGTATCTACTTCAAGATAGGTGCCTTTCAAGAAATTTTAACACATGGAAGACTAGAGAGAAAGAATAGTAACATATGTCTTTCTCCTAGGGTTTCAAGCAAGCAATTTGATAATCTTAAACATGAAGCAAGGAAAATTAACCATAAGCATTCATTCACAATAAAGAAATGCAGATTTCCCACTTACTTCACCAAGAATAATCAAGCAAAAAACCTAGTTGAAGATCCTCCCCATGAAAATTTGAAAAATACACCAAGAAATGCCTCCTCCAAGAAGTGCGCACCACTAGATTTTAGCCAATAAACCTTAAAGAAGGCCGAATTTCAGACCACCACTTGTGTGATGAGTGAATGATGAAAAAATATGAGAGTTTTATCTCTTATTTATACAATATCAATGACCTTTAATTATTTTTTAGGTCATAAAAGGTCGACATGGCCAATTTACATCAAAAATCCAGTTTTTACATAAAATCAATAATTAAAACCCTAATTTAACTTTAGGGATGGTGTCATGCCCTTCTAGGGTGACGCTAGACCCCCAACATGGAACACTAGGCCCCAAATGCAAAACGCTAGGCCTCCAGAGGCCTCAAATGCTGCCACACGTGCCAACTAGCACCCAACCGTCCTCATAAATGCCAAACCCTAACTGAATGACGTCAAGGGTCAACATGACGACGTCAGGGGCCTTCAAGGGACAATGTCATGGTGGAAGGGCAAGACCCCCTTGGGTCTAGGCCTGCCAGAGTGTCTCGGGGGAAATATCCTTCTTCCTTCTTGGTGCCATCCTCTGGTGTCTCTCTACCCCTGGTTGGGGTTACAACATCCATCTGTTGGGCTTTCAGCCCCATGGAGGTTCGAGCTAATCATCTCCCCATATGTACCTGTCCATCGGGCATGGTCCTGCAACAACAACAAGTACGTCCTCCATGGGCTCATAAGTCACAGGGATCATAGCAATGTCAATCACATCCAATAATCAAATTACCCAAACATGTGCATCAAACCCCCCTTTACCCAGACGGATGCTCAAATACGTTATGCAGTTTAACAAGTCAAGTTTGGAGAGGGTCTCTAGATGTCCTATTGGGCTAATCCTCCTCAAGTTTGGGGTGTTTCCCAGGTGAAGACTAATCTAGGTCCTGTAAGAGTGTGAAATGGTGCAGGGGGAATGTTTGGGAAAAGGGTGCAGTGGTAACAGGGAAATGTAGATCTTGCTTGTGGGTGCCTCTGTAGAGGGCGAACTGCACCTTGTCATGGATGTTGTTGTTTCCTAGCCCATTCAATGCCTTTTATTCTTTGTCTTATTGCTTTTTCTTTTCAAGAGAATAGCCGGGGGACACTGTCCTAGCGTGGTGACAATGTTACCCAGAAGCACTTCACAGAAATGAGAAGGTTGGCTCATGATGAGACCCCCTTTATCTTGGCTATGCCACCAAGAGCCACTACCCTGGTTTGGTGACTAGATAGATGGTAGTGTCATACCGCTACATGCCCATGGACCTAGTAGGTCGACTCATGATGAGACCTCCCATCCACCAACTAGACCTTGAGTTTTATTTTATCTTACTGGTCCTCTTTTTTTATTGAGCAACCTTTTATTGCTTTCTCGGGAATCCTTGGGCAAAGCGTGTCAAGGTTTTATTTTTGCTTTTAACTCTTGCCAACAACTTTTACCCTCTGGGCCTTTAGCCCCTTCTTCCCACAAGGCAAGGTACAATCCTTACTAGTGTGGCAAACCCAATGCATGAACCAAGGTAGGGGAAGATTATAGGGATAATGATGGAAAATGGTATGGAAGGAATGGACGATGGCCTTTCATAGACCCACCCAGTGGCAACTCATCCTAAAGGGAACCAGCTTACTAGGGCATTGTCACCCCTCAGGTATGAACAAGTTAAAGAGCATAATTTCCAAGCAAACGTTATGAAATGAAGGAGACTTCAGTGCAACATATTCAAATGCTTTGAAAATCAGAGTGACACATACCATGATACCCAAACTCATTACCTCATGGAGCAAGACCCATTGCTACTTCAGGACCAGGCTGGTGGGATGGATGCTGTTGTTGCTGATAGATGGGATGCATTGAAAAAAAGATGGGCCCTCCGGGGCCAAGCTCAAGTCGTATGGCTCTTGGTACTCCATGTCCAGGACTTGTGGGCCTCGAGACATACATCTATTTAGTTATCCCTAGGATAGGGGATAACATCTGGCTCCAACTCGGGGACATGTGCTCACCGTAGAGCGCATGAGAACCTCAACATTTCTGGCACGACCTGTATCTGCTAGATCATAATAAAAAGAATTAGTAATCTTTGGGGTGGTGATATCACCCCTTGCTCATATATGATACAATGGAATAAAAGTAAGCAAGCATATATATACAAATGAAAATGAAACTACAACTATACTACTTTAGCATGATAATGCAGATGGTATATACAATGAATGCAAAAGCCTACCTAACTTACTTGTACTTACCTGTGAAGTCAAGTCTTTGCCCCATGATGGGGTTTAAGGAGATGTCCACTAACCGGTAATGGACGTCTTCTTCCTTCCAACGTGGATAGATAGTAGGCATCATTGACTAACTTCATTTCGACTCTAAAAGTTCCAAGCCAAAACTACGCATTCCCCTTAACATTAGTAGGCTCTCCCTTTTTGTATCCCACATCCAGACCGTATCTCCCTCTTGATAATCCTTTGCTTTGAACTTGGATGTTTCTTGTATAACTCTAGTATATTATTTTGAGGGAGGAGGGTGGGATTCAGTTGTGAAGACTTCTTGTTGGGTTGGTCTGATTAGTATATCGTCATCCCCTTTCTTTAATAGCTTGATAGTCCCAACTTCTTTGTCCTTGTATTTGTCTAGGAGTTGTTGATATTCTTCCTTCTTTGGCCATTTTATTTTATCAAAATCTTCCTCTGAAGCGAAAGGCAAATCTTCTGGAGAAAATGGAAGGTTTTCCTTGATTGGCTCATGTGCTTCACTAATTTCAACATCATTGTCAATTTCCTGCACACGGACCTTGGCCATTGGCACATTTGGGAGACGCTCTATTGTCTCGTCCCTCATAGGCACATTGACGTAAGTTAGGTCCATTTCTAATGTACCTCCCAACATTGCAACAAACTTCCTGGACAAAAGCATTCCCCATACATCAGGGACATCCATGACCACAATATCCATGTGGATCACTCTCTCATGATATTTACCAAGGCGTACTCCAACATTTTCGACTACCCCATGAGTGGGTATGACCCTGGATTCAAAACCACACATATTCCTACAAGGTCGTGTGGCCTTTAGGCCTAGTTTCTCCATTACCTTCAAAGACATCATGTTAGCACCTGCTCCTGAATCAAGCATACAATTGTTAAGACATTTGTTATTAACTAATAATGTCATGAAGAAAGGTGGGTGTCCATCATACTGAACCCTAAAATGGTTTGCTTGTAACATGATAGGAGGGTCCATTGGCTCTGTTATCGCACAGTTTGTAGCTAGGTCAGAAAGGCTAAAGGATAAAGGCCAAACTGGCGAAACAAGAACCTTCCCCACCCAATGTCACCTCAATGGGGAGGTTCTTTCTATTTAGGGAGGTTAACCCAGGGGAGACTTCCTCGGTAACTTGGGGTTTTGAAGAGGTTAAAGTATAAAAGTCAAGGGAAAAGATCCTTCTCACAGGTTACCAGGTCAGAAAGCTCGGCTAGTTAGCCAAAAAATGAAGTGTATGCCCAAATGAAAACACCTGCCCGGAACAAGACAACAACAATACAATATATATATATATATAGGCTATAACTCAAGGGGTTAGTACTTCATGTGACTATCCGACAATTATATATAAGCAATGAAACAACATATATTAATGAATTCAACGTTTTGTCAATATAGCAATGAAGAATATCAATTCACCAATAACTATTGAGATGATGCAACAAACAACATATCCAATCAACCATTTACTCAATAAATGCCTTTCACCATCATCTAATTGCTTATTTTCAACATTTGCTGCGTTAAGATGAGATAACCAACTGTGACGTCAGCCTTAATTAGGGTTAGTTTGGTTAGTTAGGGTTTCAAAATTTAATGTTTTGAGAGTTGTTTTGGACACTTGGACTTCAACGTTGTGTGTCTAAGATCAGTGCCTAAGGGTATATGGAGTCATTCAAGGAGAGGACGCAAAGTTGAAGGAGCAATAGGCTAAAGACAAGAGGGAAGGGTTCTAGAGTGCTGCAATGGCA